>JASDQU011029214.1:26217-44427 GCA_032191745.1 Picea mariana
CGTAAATTTGTGTCTCTATTGTATTGTGTATCTTATATGTTTTGTTTCTGCATTTGTTTTATTTTATTGCTCCACGGTCCTATTTTTCTAACACTACGGAGACATAGGTATACCAAAGTTTTTTTAAATATTTCATTTTTTTGTATTTTTGTATAGGAAAACAAAAATATTTTTGGATGATGTTAAGTACTAACTAGACATGTATGTGACACAGAAATAGGTCCATGACGGTCGGACGAACTTCCACGACATCGTCAAAGGCACCCGGGAGATGAGGGAGCGAGAGGGGACGCAAATAGATTCCTTCAAAATGTGCAAGGAAACTTGTCTCATTTGACACAGAGGATTCCTATGGTTCAGGTGGAGGATCTGTCGGAGGCAATGCAGCGGCAGGTGGTAGGTGTGCCCCATGCTTGGGTGCATCTCTTCCAATGTCTCACAAACGTCATAGTTTTCTATCATGACACTCATCTAGCACCATAATCGTGTATGTCATGACTATTGTATGATCAGATGTATATGTATATTGAGGGTATTAGCCACAATTCTTTACCATAAACATCATATTTTTAGAAATATTTATAAAAAAATGGTTCTTCGTCTTTACTTATGTTACAATGTGTACATTGATGAGAATGTTTTTTTTTCTTTAGTTATCTGACAAATGCTAATCTAAAACAAAATTAGAATATGCATCGGATACAAAATTAGAACTCCTAGGTATGTGATGATAAGTAATAAAATCAAATTTTCGTTCCAAAAGTCGTACCCGTAGGAATCGTCGGAGTAAAGTAGGGTCACGCACATGATAACTGTCATTCAAATGACATACTACTAACTAGGAGTCCAGGCGAACCTCTAAAGAGAGAATCCCATGTGAAATGGTATCACGCAAAACTTTTATAACAACGTTATATTCGACCACATTGTTCGTGGATGGCCCTAGGCATATGCCACCTGAAGACACCAATAGACCCTCAGGTGAATAAAAAACCCAAGCGATGGAAGCCAAGTTACGTGTATGATGAATGGTCTTATCTATGAATCCTAAGTAGACTGAAGACTCCATTGACATCTGTCAACCAAGGGAAAAATCAATAAGCAAGTTGAAGATAAAAATAAAGGGAAAAGATATATACACTAAATTACATTAGTATACAAAGGTTTACGCCCAAGCTTGGGGCTCAAGTGTAATATATTTTCAAATAGATCCCATTCATGGGCTCAACCAACATGTTCCCTTCATAATATTCTAATTCATGGGATCCTTTTTCTAAGACATGTCCTATGATATAGGAATCGTGCCACATGGGTTTGAACTTGCCTTCCCTAGTGGTTCTTTGGCTTGATCATATAGAAGGACCAAGTCACCCTCAACGTACAACCAAGGATAGACAGCCTTATCGTATTGGACCTTGAAACATATTGTATTTGCTTCGATAGCTGTAGAGGCATCTCGACGCTGCTCATATAGGCTCTCTAGGTGCACAAGGCGTCGTTTGAGATCGAAAGTGCCAGGTAGGAATACAACTGCCAATATAAGAGAAGGGATTTTGCATTCAATAAGTAAGATTGACTCCACACTGTGTACTAAATAGAAAGGATAAAAACCAGTGTAAGTATTGACCAAGGTTCGATATGCCCAAAGTGCGGGATATAGCATGATATGCCAGTCATATTTGCTCTAGATGACAATTTTCTGCAAAATGGTCTTGAGAGACTTGTTCATGGCCTCTACTTGTCCATTTTACTGGGGGTAGTAAGGGGAAGAATGACCATTCTTAAACCCAAGTTTAGATGCTAGTTCTTCCATCATTTCATTCTGAAAGTGACAGCCATGATCAGTGACAATCTCACTCAGGATTTCAAACCTGACTATAATTTGATTGAATACAAAGAAGGCGATAGTATTCTCGTCGGATTTAACTATAGGCACAGACTCGACCCACTTAGTAAATTATTATATGTCTAAGATAATGTGTTGATGGCCCCCAGTCGAAGATAGGTTACAATCCACAAATTCTACCCCCCCACTTGGTGAAGGGACCGACAGTAATGACTAGATGGAGAGGGGTTGTATGCGAGCACATTTTCCAAGAGAACACCTAGCAGGGGTGACACTTCTTAACCACTTCCATGCAATATTTAAAGATAGATGGCCAAAAATAATTGGCTTGCAAAATTTTCTGGGTCATCGCAAGCCCGAATAGATGACCACCACAAGCCCCATTGTGGCAATCATTTAGAATAGACTTGGCTTCTTCGTGAGTTAATGATCCAAATTATTTTCGGCACGAAACAAGAGTGGAGATATAATAAATAATAATATAACAGAAATGTATTAGAGATGTAACCATAAACACAGAGATACATTAATACACAATTTTCTATTAATGAGCAAAAATGTACAAAGACTATAAAAATATAGGGTGAAAGACTCATTAAAATGGTGGCATCTTATCTCTGAGAAGAAATGTGTCTGCTACTAGAATTCACAAGAAGATGGTTTTACAATGCGTCTCTAAAGGAATTTTTATCATAAAGAAAATCCAAAACCCTAACCCCGGAAGATGAAAAGCCAACAGTTTTGTGGACCCTGTTTTGGGTAGTTTGGTGTATCAACTTCCCTGGGGCGTAACTTTGGCATACGATCTCTATTTGGGGCACACGATAGCTTGTTTTTAAAGGTATTGTAGAGGATATTAATTTTGGGGGCTCAATCAGAGCCTTTGACTATCATTGAGAATATCAATACCGAAAAACCTTCATTTAGGCCCTTAAAACGACCCCGGAAGTTAAAAACTGCTAAAAATAGTAAATTGTCAAAATTGTTAGAAAATTGTTTTAAGCCAATTGGAAGAGGTAGGTGGCCACTGATATCCACCTAGATCAGTTAAAAATTGAAACAATATATTTTCTACTCCTCGATGATATAGAGTGTCGTCGACGATAAGGTAGCTCTTAGCTTGGTATTGTATACATCGTCAGTCATCTCACGAGAGATGTTGAGGGAACTTCAAGGTTTTAAGATAGAGAACAATGTCTCCAGACCAAGGTTATAATGATGAGAAAAGGAAAACAATTTCATCCACAAATGAATCAACATGAATAACATCCTCGTCTAATCGAGGGAAGTTGGATATTAACTCTATAAAAACTAGTGATTTTTTGGATTTCACCGAAGCAAAATCAAGATCAAACTCTTGTAGAATGAAAATACATTTATTGTACTTTCCCCCCTATGATACAACTGGTAAGGACGTATTGAAATGTATTGACATCGGCAACCACAATAGTTTTGTAAATAAATATGTAATGTCATAATCATTGGACTGCATGAATGACATCCAAAGCTAGATTTTCAACATGAGAATATTTGAGTTCAGGGCCTACTAAGTTTCCACTAAGATAGTAAATGGCGTTCTCATGAAGATGATCATCCTCCTGAACCAACACCAATCGTCTCTTCAGACTCAGAGACATAAAGAAATTAATATCTATTGTAGTCTGAAGACTTCAGCAGAGGCGTCGATACCAAGGCTTTCTTCAAAGCATCAAAGGAATCTTGGGATCATTCATCCTAGATAAAAGAAGTGTCCTTATTCAAGAGACGCATGAAAACCTTAGTAATATTGGCATAGTTCACTATAAAACATCGTAAAAAATTATCTTTCCCTTGTAAACCTTGAATTTATCGAATAGTGCATGGGGGAGGCAATCAAAGTATTGCCTCAACCTTTAACGGATCTACCATGATCCCAATATCAGAGACTAAAAATCATAGAAGACTACCTTTCCTAATGCAAAAGATGCATTTATGAGGGTTCAACTAGATGTGATAATGGAAACATCTTTCAAAGACTAGTCGAAGGTGCTTAGGGTGATCCACTCTCTTACGGGAGTGAGCAGCAAGATCGTCAAGATAGGCTTTGACTATATGCTTGAGATCGTGAAATGCGAAGGTCATAGCTCGTTGGAAGGTTGTTAAGGCATTTTTAAGGCCGAAAGTCATCTTTCGGTATGTGAAAGTACCCCAAGGGAAAACAAATGTCATCTTATGTTGGTCCATGGGTTTAATCTGAATTTGGTTATACCCTGAAAATCTGTCCATGAAAGAAAAAACTTTGCTTCCTATACACTCGTCAAGAATCTGATCAATGAAAGGTGTCAAGAATTTGTCTTTAGGACAAAATTTGTTTAGGTCACAAAAATCCATGCATGCATGGATGGTTCCTTTCTTTTTATTCACATGAACGGGATTGGATACCCATTCAGTCAAGGGAACTGGGTAGATAAATCTAGCATTAAGCAGTTTTTCTACCTCTGCCTTAATAGCAGGGGCCTTCCAGAGATTGATATCTCTAAGACGTTGTCAAACATGCTTAACATCTAGGTAATTTTTAATATCATGTTCAACAGTTTGAGGGTCGATTCATGGAATCTCTTCATATGACCAAGTGAATACATCTCATAATTCCTTGAAGAGTTCGTTGTAGATCAAAATTTCTTATGGAGAACAATCTGCACCAATGTATACATTCTCAATCTTGCCAGGTGTTAGCACATGAATTTGTAGTAGCATTTTTGTTCATTTCTCAACGCCAATGAATTATGATTTTCACAGCTCTAGCTTCATCAATGAAAATTTTTGTTACCACTCAATCTGCATTGATGGATTTTGTTTTAAACTTCGCTACAAGAAGTTCCTGCAATGACAAGAACCAATTGGTTTGGTGTGTATTGAATTCCTCCAGAAGAAGTTGCGTTGGATGAAAGCATAGAACGGATTTTAAATTCTTAAAGGTAGGTGGATATCATTTCCATTGGACTGGGAATCAAGAGAATTGGTAGTGAGGTATATCTCTTTCAAAGTTACTTCACAAGAATCAACTAACTTTTTTGTGTTTTGAAGAATTGATCACATCACATGGAAAAAACATAGAGATTATGTAGCGCCATGGCGCTACAGAATCGTCTATACAAGATTTTCTGCAATTGTGCTACCTAAGGTGCTATGAAATATCCTAGCCAAACTTAGCAATGGCGCTACTGAATCTACAGAGTTTTTTTAGGAGTGGCACTACGAAATCCGCAGAGCTGTTTTAGGAGTGGTACTACGAAATTTCTTATAGTGGTTACTGTTACCAATTTTATCATAAAACCAAAACAACTAAGTGGGTTTCTCTGAAAGGTTTTTTGAAGGAATATGATGTCCCTGTTGACTTTTTTACCAAATTTCAGATTGGCCCGGCTTGTAAATTGAGAGAAACAATTAAAACACCAGTGCGCTACAGAATGTGCTGCAAATTCTTTGTTTTGCATAGTTGATTGGATATTCGCCTTGTTGGGAGGTTTCCATTTGTCAAGGAGGGTTCGAATGGATTCTCAAGGATCCATTAGATGTCAAGGGACACCTATACCTAAGTTTTAGCTCCATTGAAGACCTCATATAGTGGGGTGGAAACAATTTATTAATGAATTCCAACAATTTCCTAAAAATTAGTTGTTTGTTGGATTTTTGTCTCTTTGACTATTGCCACCTATCTCCAAGGCTTAGAATCCAATGGAGGAGATGGGATTCAACCTCCTAAGTATATTTGCATGCTATTTTCTATTTAATGAAGGAGAGATCTCTTGGATAAGGGTTGGATTCATGGTCTAAGAGAGGAGAGATTTAGAGGAGTAGTTGAGTTGCTCATTTGTAAGCCTAAGGGCATGTATTGTAGGCATTTCTTCCATTAGAGATTTATGAAATTTGTGATACCAGACTATTTTTATCTTGTTTCCATTCTTTCTTATCATCTTTCTTGAGTAATATTTATAGATTTTGAAGATCAAAAGTTGCCTTTGGTTAATGAATTCATGAGTTGTAAAGGATTTGTGGTAATTTCTTGTTAATCATAAAATATTGTTCAAGAACTCTTTAATATTTATTACAAAAAGGATATTTTGTATGTGGATATTCTTCTCTTTGTTTACCTTCTATTCTTCTATCCATCTTTGCATAATCTTTTCATCTGGTAGGTAGCCTGATTGCCTGTGATCTGCAGAATGTTATGACTCCATGCCCAATGGAATGTATTTGCAGCAGCCTAATGTCCTCCCTTTTACTCTTTTCATGTTGATCCACCTATTCAAACTATTTTAATCCATTTACATTTCTATGTTACCAAGATTACTCTCATTTTCATTCTAGGAGAGACTCTTGGAGTGATAGCATTTTTGGCGTCGTTTCCAGGGACGGAAGTGAAGATATCTTCCTTGGGAGAACAACAACAAAGAGATCTAGCTTTGGATGGTGAACTGAAGCTGGACACTTTAGACTACTTATCCTTCACCATGGTGACTCAACAGTTCATAAATTTGTAGGTGACTCCACTGGTTGAAGATCCAAAAGGGCATCAGATGATCAGATGGAAGCCATTGTGGCTGCAAGGTTTTCTCCTTTCAAGTTTGATGATATTCATGGTTTCCCTAATATTGTTATTGTTATATATGTGTGGGGATATGACCTTCCACAGTTCAGAGAGAAGGATGAAGACAATCCTGCACATCATGTAATCAAATTTCATCAATACATGGACCAACTGAGTATACATCATGAAGATATATTAATGACAATGTTCATGTATTCATTGGAAGGCTATGTAAGGAAATGGTATAAAACACTCACTACTTCTAGTATTTTCCTCTTTGAAGGAATTTCATGATGTTTTTTATTCTCATTGCAAGATAATTTATCCAGTTGAAAGACTTTTTGAGAGTTGTTGTGAGGGATATGCATCATATATTCAAGATTCAACTAGTGATTCATATAGCAGTGCAGATGAAGGAGATGATTGTTGTGAGTATGAAGATGAAGATTCATTACCAGATATATCTTTGCTATAGTGGGAAAACCCCCCTATGGACTACACTAAGGTTCAACATGTAGGTAGATCTAACCGTCTAAAATTCTCCTACTTTTCTAACTACCCCGAATATACCCCAAATTAATACATGAAAGACAAAGTGAAAAGATCAGGTAACTTTACCTTTTACTCTGCATCCGGTGTCGATCCTCTCACACTTGATAGCTTTGTTGACTGCAAATATCCTCCCAAGGATGACCTACATTCACAAACAGATAAACAGAGAACTACAAACATGCATTTCATATATAAATCATGGGTTAGATGTTAGAATAAAGCATAAATCAAATACAAAGATTTGAGACAGCATATTTTGGGACAGAAAAAGTATTCATTTTATTGATATCACAATGTTTACTTACAACAAGGTCAGTGACTGCTCCACAAACCTAGTCCAATATCCTCTTCACCAATCTCGAACTACACCTCAGCGTATCTTTGTCCTCTCAAACTTCTTCTAGGGAAATGGAATAGACTTATGATGGAGGAAAAAGGGAAAAATGGGAAATTTTGATGCAAATCTCACAAGGTGGCTGCAAATTCTTGGGGCAAGGAGGGGATGTTAAATGGGTAGAGTTTCACTATTATTATGCTTGGCTTGGGAATGAGACACCAACGCCTCCTTTTATATGACAAAAGGATGGTTATTTGGTTGCATGACAGGCTATAGGAGGTGGATCAGTTGGGAAACTACCCAATAGCCTGTAATCTCAACAAATTCCTTGCAACTTTTTAATTTTTTCAACTTTTGCAGGTATACACGGGTTGTAATGGTGCAGCTAGTGTATGTACCAGAAAGTGGAGGTACAGTCCTAACTTATATGAAAAAAGTTGGAAAAATGACTTTCACCAAAGGACCCATCTCCCAAAAAGTTTTCCAAATCAAAAGTGAAGTGCATCATAACATCCAATGAGAAACTCAAGTACCACATTAAATGATTTTCAAGCCAAAAAAAACAACAAAAGGGTTCGAAAAAGTGGTAAAAAGGGAAAAAAAAGTCTATAAATAAAAGCTAGTAGCTCATTTTCACCATTGCAAATTGAGAATTAACCAAAAGAGAAAAAGACCCCCTTGCTAAAAGAGTTGATTCTGGGAGCTTCAGAGGACGAAACAAACTTTCGATCAGACCAAGTAAGTACAAATTCATCCCTCTTGCATTTTCGTACTTCGTTCATGTATTTCTTTTAGTTTTTTGGGGGGGGTGACCTCCTAAAAAAGGGCGGCCCTATGTGTATGCGTGATGTCTAAAGATAGTCCACGTATTCCTATGGTCAGAAACCAATCTGCTCGCATGCATACGTAACTGTGTCTAAGAAAACCCGTGTAAACCCTCAATAACATAGAAAAAATGAAAATGCAAGAGCTAAATCTCCCCTTGAACTTGTCATGTAACAGGATGTATGTCCACTGGAGAGAGAGAGAGAACGAGGATATTGATATCTTGGTCGATGAGGACCCTGTTTCTATGGCCACATTGAAACAATGCGAGTTATCGAATTTCTTTCATTGTCCACTCATGAGGGCACAACCCAGGTTGTTGAATGCCTTGGTGAATTATTGGCATCCTGATGCGGAGGCATTTATGCTTGAGGGGCAGTCATTGAATCCAATGACTGAGGACATTTACTTTCTAAATGGCCTCTCAAGGAGAGGGGAACCATTCAAATTGCATTCATTTCCCCCTGGGCCCCACAACACCATTGAGCTGATCGGAATGCATTGTGAGGTCGGCACTGAGAAAGTAGGTTCTCAGGTGTCAATCCACAAGATCACCAACCTATCACTAAAGGTGATAGTTTTAATCATTGGGCAGATTGATGGATCCGCACCCTTACATCAGGCCTCCCGGGCGCACATGTATTGTGCAGTGCAGTGCTTAAATGCACAAGTATTCGACTGGAGCACAACCATGCTTGACTGCATGAAGAGGCATCTCACAGAGTGTCGAGGGAGGAGTAACAAAAAATTCAGGTTTGGTACCGTTTTGTTTTCTTTCTTCTTTGAGAGGGTACCCAGTCTTAGTCCACGAGAGACAGTGCGGGGGCATGTGACCTCCTTCCCAGTAGTGAGTAGATGGGTAGCATTGTTGTCGTGATAGGGGGGAAGGAGGACCATAGATTCCTTCGACGATGCATTATTTGACTCGTGGGCATGACAGATTCCAGCAATAGAGGAATACCCCTATGCTGGAATCAACTTTTCCGGGGATAAAGACATGCCTGTACCTCCTGGAGGAGAGTGAGGCGAGATAGGTATGTTTGTTTTTAAAGTTATATAATTTTTAGGTTTTTTTTAATATATATCATTTTTTATTTGAATCAGAGTATCTGACAACTATGTATCTATTATGTACATATGTGGGACCAGTGCGTCCAGCAGACTTCTTGAGGACCAGGCGGTGTCCATGACCAAAGGTAGTACCAGCAACATCCACTAGACCAACAGTACCATCAAGGGGACTTCCAACTGGAGAGGCTGAGAGATTTTTGAGATGGGTGGAGCGGAACCTCACCGCACTCACTTGTGCAGTTCCCATGGCCGAGATTGAGGATCTCCCGCCATCAATGCAGCCTCACATAGTTTGGGTGCCATGGACCTAGATCCAACTCTTCTAGCATTTGGAGAATTTTGTTGTTCACTATGGCAGGGCCAACATGCCCCATGCTTAGCTAGGATGAACCACTTATGTGTTGAGGGCACTCTTTTGTATATTTTTTAGGACATAAGCCCCATGATGTATACCAGACATGCATTGAGGCATTCGCGCCCACCAATGTACTCTTACACTTTTTGTTATATATATATATATATATATATATATTTACATCTTTTATGTCGTATGGATCACATTTTTGCAAATGTATGTACAAGTGTATGTGTGTGCAATATGCCAATCTAATACTGTATTAGCTAGAGTATCTGTCATTTGATTTAATCTCCTAGGAACATGGATATATGTAATGTAATCAAAGCATCATTCTAAGAGACATACCCTAAGGAATCGTCGGTGTAGATTAGGTTCATAAACATGGTAAACCCCATTTAACTGGGACACAACTAGCTGAGCATCTAAGTAGACCCGAAGCTGCGAGATAACATGTGACAAAGCCTGATGAAGCAACTCTATTACTTTGTTGTACTCGACAACATTGTTTGTGGCGTCACCTAAACAGATACCTCCAGAAGATAGCAACTGACCTTGAGGAGTGAAAATCACCCAAGCTACAGAAGCAAGCCTTCGAGTGTGTCAACTAGCGCCATCCATGAACCCAATGAACACCTTTGATTCACTTGACATCTGCCACAGTGAAAAAGATGACATAAATAACAACATGTCCATAAAACAAAAAGACAAAAACTAATTTTATAAGAACTATACATATGTACAAGAATTCACCCAAGGAGACCCACCTACGAGTAATAATTCTTGAGGTAGAGCCCATTTCTAGGCTCTGCCAAATCATTTCCCTCAAATTCAACCAAACGATAAGCACCCTTCCTTAAGACCTCCTTCACTATTAAAGGTCTAAACCACATGGGTTTGAACTTTCCTTCTCCCAGGGGATCCTTATCTTGGTCGTAGACTAGGACAAGGTCACCTTTGGAGAAAATCTGAGGATGAACGGACCAATCATATTGACACTTGACTTGTTGCTTGTGAGCCTCATTAGCTAAGGCTACATCATGGTGTTTCTCATTGATTTGCTCAAGATATAATAAGTGTTCCTCAAGTGGTGAAGTGTCTGTAAATAACTCTACTACCAACTTTAGAGATGGTATCTAGCACTCTATAGGAAAGATTGCTTCCATCCCGTAAACGAGATGAAAAGGTGAGAAATCGGTGGTAGTCTTTACAGATGTTCAGTAGGCCCATAACATCGAGTACAACATCAAATGCCAATTTGACTTGGCAGAATTGATCGTTCACTGCAGAATAGTCTTGAGGGACTTATTCATAGCCTCCACCTAACCATTCACTTGTGGGTAGTAGGGTGATGAATTCTCTTTCCTCAACCCAGGCTTTGATGTTAACTTAGACATCATTTTATTCTGAAAGTGACTGCCATGGTTAGTGACAATATCCTTCGGGATGTCAACCCTTGCTATTATCTGGTTAAAAATGAAAGGAGCTGATGTTTCTCCATGAATAGAGATATCTATTGGAATTGTTTCAGCGGTACTCACCATATTACCCTCGATGTAAACTATGTGCATAGACAGAGGATTAATAGGACAATACCTATCTCTAGTCATAGTCAACATGAATTGACTTGCCTCTATTCTTCTTAACTCAGGGAGAAAATAAGATTTGTGATGGAGATCATTCCAGGGTATGTCCAGACCAGTCAGTGCCTCTATAATTTCCTCGTCAAAGGGAAAGACCAAGTCTAAAGAATCAATATTGGTGAGGGAACCTTGAGCCCAAATAGGCTTGAGAACTAGATCTAACGCCTGTGTGGGAGTCGGATCAGGGTCGATTGAAGCTTGTTGAACAATACTGTACACAATTTCTGCCGTGGACAAAGGCATAGCCATGCTAGGATGCCCTGTCCCTTCCATCGAGGTCGATGGGGAAGGAAGAGTCCATGGATCATTAAAGTAATTTGTATGGAACAACGACACTTGAAAATTTTCATCCCTAGGCTGGTCATAAACAACTGATATGTTCTTGACATCATCGGAAGGAGGCGGTTAATCGAAAGTACCCATCAAAGGTGGGCACAAACCAACCCCCACATTGACAACATCAGGATGAGGGTTATCAATCATCAGGACCGTGGATGCCCCTAATGAAGAGTCAGGCCTGGAGAAGGACAACTGATCAAAGGTTACGATGTGGCCCTTCCAGCTAGAGAGGCTAAGAGAGTTTTGAGATGGGTGGAGCGGAACCTCACCACGCTCACTTGTACAGTTCCCATGGCCAAGATCGAGGATCTCCTGCCATCAATGTAGCCTCACTTAGTTGGGGTGACACGAACCTGGGTCCAACTCTTTCGACGTTTTGCGAACTTCGTTGTTCACTATGTCAGGACCAACAGGGACAGTGCTTAGCTAGGATGGATCACTTACGTGTCAAGGGAAATATTTTGTATTTTTTTGAGGGCATAAGCCCCATGATGTATATCAGACATGCATCGAGGCATTCATGCCCACCGATGTACTCTGACACTTATATATATATATATATATATATATATATATATATATATATATATTCTATGTCTTATGGATCACAGTTTTACAAATGTATGTACATGTGTATGTGTGTGTTTTTTTTTGTGTGTGTGCAATATGCCAATCTTATACCTTATTAGCTAGATTATTTTTCATTTGATTTAATCTCCTAGGAACATGGATATATGTAATGTAATCAAAGCATTGTTCTAATAGACGTACTCTAAGGAATCGTCAGTGTAGAGTAGGATCATAAATGTGATAAACCACATTTAACTGGGACACAACTAGCTGAGCATATAAGTAGACCCGGAGCTGAGATATACCATGCGATAAAGTGTCATGAAGAAACTCGATTACTGCATTGTACTCGGTGACATTTTTTGTGGCGTCACCTAAACAGATACCTCCAGAAGATAGCAACTGCCCTTGATGCGTAAAAATCACCCAAGCTGTGGAAGCAAGCCTCCGAGTGTGTCAGTTAGCACCATCCATGAACCCAACGAACACCTCTTATTCACTTGACATATGCCACGGTGAAAAAGATGACATAAATAATGACATGTCCATAAAACAAAAAGAAAAAAACTAACTATATAAGAACTATACATATGTACAAGAAGTCACCCAAGGAGACCCACCTACGAGTAATCATTCTTGAGGTAGAGCCCATTTCTAGACTCTGCCAAAGCATTTCCCTCAAATTCAACTAGATGATAAGCGCCCTTCTTTAAGACCTTCTTCACTATGAAAGTTTTGAACTACATGGATTTGGACTTCCCTGCCCCTAGGGTATCCTTATCTTGGTCATAGACTAGGACAAGGTCGCCTTCGGAGAAAATATAAGGATGAACAGACCGATCATATTGACACTTGACTCGTTGCTTGTGAGCCTCATTAAATAAGGCTGCATCACAGCATTGCTCATCGATTTTCTCAAGATATAATAAGCATTACTCAAGCGGTGAAGTGTCTGGCAATAACTCTACTTCCAACTTTAGAGACGGGATACGACACTCTATAGGAAATAATTCTTCCAACCCATAAACGATTTGAAAAGGTGAGAAACCGATGGTAGTCTTTGCAGACATTCGGTAGGCCGATAACGCCGAGTACAACATCAAATGCCAATTTGACTTGGAAGAATTGATCATTCACTACAGAATAGTCTTGAGAGACTTATTCATAGCCTCCACCTGACCATTCACTTGTGAGTAGTAGGGTGATGAATTCTCCTGCCTCAACCCAATATTTGATGTTAACTCAGACATCATTTTATTCTAAAAGTGACTGCCATGGTCAGTGATATTCTCCTTTGGGATGTCGAACCTTTCTATTATCTGGTTAAAAACGAAAGGATTCAATGTTTCGCTATGACTAGAGATATCTATTGGAATCGTTTCAGCGATACTCGCCATATTACCCTCGGCGTAAACTGCATGCGTAGCCATAAGATTAATAGGACAATACCTATCTCCAGTCATAGTCAACATGAATTCACATGCCTCTATTCTTTTTAACTCTAGGAGCAAATAAGATCTATGATGGAGATCATCCCAAGGTCTATTTGGACCAGTCAGTGCCTCTATAATTGCCTCGTCAGAGGGCAATACCAATTCTAAAGAATCTTTATTGGTGAGCGAACCTTGAGCCCAAATAGGCTCGAGAAATGAATCTAACTCCTATGCAGGAGTCGGATTGGGTTCGGTCGAAGCTTGCTAAACAATATTGTACGCAACTTCTGCCGCAGACAAAGGCATCCCCATGCTAAGATTCCTTGTCCTTCTATCGAGGTCAATGGGGAAGGAAGATTCCATAGATCATTAAAGTAAGTCATTCAGAATGACAACATGTGAAACATTTCATCCCTAGGATGGTCGAGGACAACTGATATGAGCTTGACATCGTCGGAAGGAAGTGGATAATCGAAAGTACCCATCAAAGGTGGGCACAAACCAACCCGCACATTGATAACATCGGGCTGAGGGTTATAAATCATCGGGACCATGGACGCCCCCAATGAAGGGTCAGGCCTTGAGAAGGACAACAGATCAATGGTTACGATGTGTCCCTCTTATGGAAACAACAAGACACAAGAATTTGTGGCAAATACTACATGCATTGCATATGTCTAATTCCTTCCTAACAACATGTTGTACTCGAGAGGCGCAATGACCACTTCAACTTCGATGCACATGGTCTTCCCTCCTAACTGCACGGGGAAAGAATGGATGATTCCATGTGGTCTGAAAGAATGATCGTTGAAAGCAGTAAGAAGAGTAGGTGACGGAGATAAAATGGGTTGGCCAATGGCCTTCCAACACGCCAACGACAACATGCAAGTCAAGGAACCCTCATCAACCACCATGCAGAAAATATTCTAAGGGAAAGATTTCATGGGGTAAGCCACTACTATTTGAAATGCAACGTGGTAAGGGAGATGAGGTTTCAATTCATTCGTATCAATCATGATCGTTCCTCGATTGCAAGTATCGAAATATCCCAAAGAAGACAACATAGCCTTTTTCTGTGAATGGCATCTCTAGAGGACCTCCAAAGAAGACATCACGCAAGGGGTTTTTGACAAATCCTCCACCAGAGAGTAATTCTGGGTGGCCCTCACATTTGGATTATGCAAATATTTCTTTAATGCCCCTTTTGGGATACGTGTCATTGTTTCTCCCATCATCTTATCAATATGGAGAGGAACATATGGGTTTACATATTCCTCACCCTTTTCAACAGATTATGGAATTCCTTAGTTGTGTGCCCTAGTTTCTATGTAAGTGTCACCTTTCATCATATAAACATTCACGACCGAAGGATTACTAGAATACAAAGAGGGTCCCTGACTGCCCCCATCCGCGCTCGAAGAGACTTGAGTCAAATTTTTCCCATGAGGAAACGGGTTCGTTAACACAACAGGTTGCTATTGTGCCAATAACTTCTGGGTGATTCGTATTTTATGATCAGAATGAAATGACTACAAATTATTACCATATTCTTAACATAGAATAACAGAGATACAGTAAAACTGGTTTTCTATTCAATAAGGAATAAGCTAAAACTGTAAAATGCAGTGGAAAACAAGCTTGTTGGAATGGTGGTGGCTTATCTCTGAGAAGAGATGTGACGGTTGCACTCATTCACCAGAAGATGATTAAAATGAGGCTCTCAAGGCCCTTTTACAATAAATAGGAGTTTCAAAAACTCTAAACATCCAAAAACCTAACCCTAGGAGATGAAGCGCCAAAAGTCATGTGGGCCCTGTTTGGGTAAGTCAGTACATCAACTTCTTGGGGTCGTAACTTTTTCATACGATCTCCATTTTAGGCGTGTAATATACCATTGGAAATACATATTCGAAGAATACCAAAACATACCCCAAAAAACATCATTTAGGGCCTCAAAACGGCTTTGGAAGTTCAGGACCCTAAAAACTGCTAAAAATAGTAAATTATCAAAATTGCTAGAAAGTTGCTTTGAGCCAGATGGAAAAGGTGGGTGACCACCAATATCCACCTGGATCAATCCTCCATACTTAGGAAGAAATGGTCTCCATTGTGTTAAGTTCCCCCATCAGATGAGGAAATTTCTATTGAATTTGACCTAGGGTGAGCCACTTGCCTTACTGCAAGAGTTGCCCTGCTTTGACAACTCGATAAAGATGGATCCTTTGTTGTTGAGTGCCCTTGATCTGTGTGTTAACAATATTATCACTAGATGTATGTTGTATGCATTTGGGGTTGAGCTATGTTGGTTTCAGTTGTTTTTCTACATCTGAGGTGTCCAATAATGGTGGGAAATAAGGTTGAAGGAGGTTCACGTTGAACACTGGGTGCAGGCCAAGGAAAGTAGGAATGTTGAGCACAAAAGCATTATCCCCCATAGCCTTGGTGATGGTGTAAGACCCATAACGAAGTGGGAGAAGATTTCGATGGGGTCTTGTAAGGCGTTATTTCTACAAGTGCAACCAAACTTTGTCTCCCACCTGAAACTTCTATGGAACCCGATGTTGAGCATGGCGTTGCTTGTACTTGTCATTGGACTTCTGTAGGATATCCTGAACCTGTTGGTGGATGTGTTAGATCCTCTCAATGAACCAGGTGGCTTTGTCAACCTCATTTGGAGTAGGAGAGGAGTTGGTTGAGGTGACCACAAGGGGAAGTGCAACATCTATGGGACCCAATGGTTGGAATCCCAACCCCACCTAAAAGGGGTTGTGGTCGATTGAGCTATACATGGCTCAGTTGTAGCTATGCTAGACATAGGGAAGACTCTCATCCCATGTGTGAGGGTGCTTGGAATTATACATGTGCAGGATATGCATGATCATTCGATTTATGGCCTTAGTTTGGCCATCTGTCTGGGGGTGGAAGGCAATGGATTTGGTGAGCTTGGTGTCCAGAAGTGACCAAAGGCTCGACCAGAAGGTGCTGAGAAATTGATTGTCCCAATATGAGAAAATGGTTTGTGGGATTCCAAAATGTATCCAGACTCATTCAAAGAAGAGCTTAGTAGTGGCTTCTACTATGATGCTCTTATTGCAAGAAACCAAAATTGCCATCTTAGAAAAGTGATCGACAACCACAAAAACATAGTCATTTCCCCGCTTGGTGGATGGGAGGCCCAACATGTAGTCCATTGATATGGATTCCCATGGTCTTTCAAGAGTAGGAAGAGGGGTGTACAGACCCTGTTTCTTAGTGGTTGGTTTGGCAATAGCACAGGCAGTGAAAGACCTGATATACTTGCTGACCTATTGTCGAAGTTTCGGCCAGTAAAAATGTTTTTTTAGCATCACCACTGTATTTTCAACGCCGATGTGTCCTGCCACCTAGCTGTAATGGGCTTCCTAGACTATCTTCACTTGCTCACTTGAGGGAACACATATATGGCCCAAACGACACAACAACCCATCCCGAAGATGGAAATTATCAACAACTGAATTTGCACCCAACATTTGGTAGGTGGTGGTGAAGTTTTGGTCTGTCTCATAAATTTGGGGACATCTAGAGGTCTCATGACTACAGGAGTCTAGAAATTTGGTGGGTTTTGCGACTGGTGGTCTGCTGAGGCAATCAGCGACGCGGTTGGTGCTTCCTATTTTATACTTGATGTTGAGGTGGAATTGTTGCAAGTATGTGGACCACTTTTGATGGAGGTCATTCTATAATTTTCCCTGTGTCTGCATGAACTGCAGTGGCTTATGATCAGTGTGGATGGTTGTCTCCCTCCCAAGAATTTAATGTCTCCACTAGCATCATGCTTTCACAATGGATTACATTTCTTTGTCATAAGTAGGGTACTTACGGACAACATCTGATAGTGTTGGACTATGATAGGCCACAAGGTGGTCATGTTACATGAGAACAGAACCCACAACATAGTCTAAAGCATCAATCTCAATCTCAAAGGGTTGCTACAGGTCTGGTAGTGAAAGTACTGGGGTTGAGCACAAGCACTGCTTCAAATAATCGAACTCTTTTTTTTGGGGCCAGCCCCATGCAAATTTCTCCTTACCACCACCCTTGGTTATTTGGCTGAGGGCCCATGCAATATGGGAGAATCCCAACACAAACCTGCGATAGAAATTGGCAAGGCCCAAGAAGCTCCGAAGCTCAGTGAGTCTGGTTGGGGATGGCCAGTCATGGATGACTTGGATCTTGGTTGGATCCACATGTACACCATGTTGATCAATGATGTAGCCTAGGTAATGGACCTTGTCCATTCCAAAGGAGCATTTTTTTAAGTTGGTGTATAGCTTGTGTTGTCACAAGGTGTGCAGAACATGTTGAATATGTTGCAAGTGTTCAGCCCAAGTCTTGTTGTAAATGAGAATGTCAAGATACACCACTACATAAGTATTGGTGAATGGTCGCAGGATATCATCCATCATCCTCATGAAAGTGGTTGGAGTGCTTATCAGACCAAAGGGCATGACCAACCATTCAAAAAGGCCTTCCTTTGACTTGAAGGAAGTCTTCCATGCATCTGTCTGTTCTATCGGGACTTGGTGGTAGCCAGACTTCAAATCAATCTTACTGAAGTATTTGGCCCCCATGATTTGATCAAGGACATCGTCGATTTGGGGAATCAGGTACCGATTTCTAACTGTGATTT
>JASDQU011029215.1:0-16006 GCA_032191745.1 Picea mariana
TATAGTGAGAGGGAGGGGGGGAGAGAGAGAGAGGGGGAGGGAGGAGAGGGTGGAGAGAGAGTGAGACTGATTGTGAGTGGTGCTATAGCAGGAAAACCCCTCTACGGACTACACAAAGGGTCTAAAGTGTAGGCAAATCTAACAGTCTAAAGTCTCCTACTTTTTATCACTATCCCAACATTACCCCACAATCATACATAAAAGACAAGAGAGAGGGATCTGGTAGGCCTACCTTAAACTCCACGTCCGGTGTTGATCCCTTTGTGCTTGGTTGTTTCCTGACTGAAAATCTCCTCCCAAGGCTGACTTGCATTCATCAAAATATAAACAAGAAACTACGAGCATTCATTCTACATATGGATTAGTGGGTTAGACATCATAAAAAACAAATGTAAACAAATCATACAAGTTTAAGACATCATTTGGCGGGACGGAAAAAGTACTTCTTTATATTAATCTCACAAAAGTTTCTTACAACATGAGACCAATACTGCTCCTCGAACTTGGTCCTAGGCTCCTCTTCACCATGCACCAACTGCTTCCACGTCTTCTTCTCCTCTTCATTTTTCTCTTAGGGAAATAGTAAGGGATTTACAATTGGGGAAAAGGGGGATTGATAAAATGGGCAGATTTTATTTTCTCTCGTGCTTCCCCTTGCAATGGGAAGCCAACCCCTTCTTTTATAGGCTAAAAGAGATAGTAACATTTGGGGTAACTGGCTATGGGTGGTCAAACAGTTAATTAATGGCCCAGAAACCAGTATCCTATGCAAATTTCCTTTTTTTGCGATATTATGTGAGTGTATGCAGGCTGTAGTGGCTCAACAACCGTGTGTACGGGGGTAGTAATGGTGTAGGCCATGTACACCTTCAAAACAATGGATTTTAGAAGAGTTGTTCAGTGATGGCTTGGCAAAGATAGCAAGTTTAGATGTTCTAATTCCAGGTATGCATGTCTGGTGAAATTTAGGGTTATAACAAATGCCCCCTAATGTGTGAGGTCAGAAGAGAATCTGATGGATGAAATACATTACAAATCTTCACCACTATACAACGCAAGTGAGCCCAGGGACTGAATTTCAAGAGGTTCCATATGAAAAAATAACAATTTGTCTCTCTGAGGTGGGAATACCCATGCTCAGGATGAAATAAAATCATGGCTGCCAATCAAATACATTGCAGATCCATGTCATATAACTATATAAAGTGTACCCGCGAGCATTACAGAGTGGATCTGAATCTCAAAAATCAAAAGATATACATGTATAGTATCCATCTTCAAGAAGCCAATGATGCCTGATGGCTGGAGATGAGGTCTTCAGTGCTCGCGCAACAAATTCAAAATCTTCAAAACTCGGGTAGGAGTGTAATATCAATGTACGACTTCAGTACCCAGAGGTCTTTGATGGCTCGTCGGTAACAGACAAGAGGATCTTGGTGAACAATGCAGAGAACTTCATTGATTTTGAACAAGGACTTGATTTGTTTTTCGGGGTGGCCGGGCATGAGGACAAGAGACAAACTAAAAAAGGGCCAACTCAAGTTTAGTAAGACTTCCCTTGGAAAAAAACATGACAAAATATGAGACTCAGGCAACATGGCATTGACATAAGTTCCCAATGCAGGAGGCAAAGCGAACTCTCCATATGTTTGGAAGGGTAACCAAATGGAAGAGGACACAACTCTTTGTAGAGAGAACAACTTCCTAAAGTCATATTGAATCCTAGAGCTTAACGAATCAAACGAGATGATGTGCTTTGTCCAAGGGCGACTTATTGTGCTGTAAAAAAAGAAAATACTTTTCCCTTCCTCTTTTTGGGGTATATTTGATTTTTTTGGTCTTTTTCAATAATTTTGAGAATCTTGAAAAAGAATAATGAATGCTATGTTACAAAGAAGTATCAAGTGTTGCAAACATACCAATTCTAAGTGAAAGGAACAAATTGATGCTCAGAGCAAGGGGACATATGCAGGAAAAGGAAACTACTGTAAAAATCCTCCATGGGTCAAGGTGTCAAGACACAGAGGCAAAGTGCTACAAGGCTTGTGTATAAGGAATGCTTCAGATGGTGCAGTTGAGAGAAACATGGAGCCGACATTAGGCCAAAGAAGCAAGAATGCGAATGTGATTAATAAGACACAATGATCACGTCCTTCGATCTGATTTTAACAAGCCCAGAGAAGGTAAGCTCGACGATTTTTCATTTTTAGAGAGTCTGAAAAAGAGTAAAAGGAGACTTTACTGGGGTACCTTTTTCGAAGGTAGTCTAGTCGGCTTGAAAAAGGGGTAAAATAGCACCGAATAGATGTCTATTCAAAATCTTTTTAAGGAGTGTGATAAAGACAATATCACTCGACAATCTTTTCATTTTTAAGGAGTCTAAAAAGAGCTTAACTATGGACTCTGTAAGGGATGTTCTTCTGGACCAATTTAACGAGTGTGAAGAAACAAGATCACTTGACTATCTTTTCAATTTTAGGGAGTTTGAAAAGAGCTTAACTATGGACTTTGTGGGGGTTCCTTTTTCGTAGATTTAGTCCCATAGGCCCGAAAAAGGGTTAAAATTATACCTGAGAGTACTCTTCTAGAGAACTGAGGCTCCTAGAGTATACCTTTGTTCGTACTTTTGACCATATGGACCAAAAAAGGGGTAAACTACCACCGGACAGATGTGCCTTCAAATTTCAGTTTAGCGAGCGTGAAGGTCAACAAGATCGCTCGACAATATTTTCATGTTTAGAGGGTCTGAAAAGGGCTTAAAAGAAGACCCGTTGTGTTTTGGGAGTCCCAAGGGTGAGGTCAAGAGTGATAATGAATCATGAAAATGAGGCTCATACTCGTAATCAAGAAAAACTAATAAGGACTCCCGAGCCTATAGTCATTAGTGACGGCATGGACACCAAAATGCAACCTGCATCTACCTAGGGCATCCATCTATAGGTAGGCTCTACCACTAAATTACGACACTTCTAGAGGAAAAGTGAGGGTTCTGTGTCACAATTCGGTGGGATCAATCCTATGGAAAAGAGAAAAAGACAACGAGGTGCAACAAGTGGAGGTGGAATCCTATATTACATGCACAAAGTTGGAAAAACGAATTTTTACCAAAAGACCTTTAAAACCAACCCAACTCTCAAAAAAACTTCCCAATACCCAAAGTAACACTTATCGTAACATCCCTTGAGAAACTTGAGAACCATAGTAAATGATTTTCAAGCTAGAAAAAATGGCAAAAGGGTCCAAAAAATGACAAAAATGGGCCAAAAAGTCTATAAATAGAAAGTTGGCAGCTCATTATCACCATTGTAATTTGAGATTTGACCAAAAGTCAAAAAACACCCCTTTGCCGAAATAGTTGACTCTGGGAGCTTCAGTGGAGGAAACAAACTTTTGTTTGGACCAAGTAAGTACATACTAACCTCCCTTTCATTTCCATCTTCCTTTTTTGCATTTATTTTGGTTTTTTGGGGGGGCACTGACCTTTAAAGAGGTTGGCCCTGCATGTATGCAGACTATCCAAGAACAACCCGCGTGTACACGCAGGTAGAAAAGAAGTTGCCCGCGTGTACATGCGACTGTCCTCAGGACAACCTGCATACACCCTCAATAACGGGGAAAAAAAAGGGAAATGGAAGAGTTAACTTTCCATTTCTTTGTGTTTGCAGGATGTATGTGCATTGGAGAGAGAGGGAGCATGAGGAAATTGATTTTTTGGTCTCTGAGGACCCTGCTGCTATCATTGTTTTGTCACAATGCGGGTTGTTAAAGTTCTTCCAATGTCCGTTTATGAGGGCACAACCCAGGTTGCTAAATGCATTGATAGATTATTGGCATCCTGACGCAGAGGCATTCATGCTCGAGGGGCAGTCGTTGACTCCAACGACTGAGGACATTTAATTTTAGATTGGTCTCTCAAGGAGAGGGGATCCAGTCAACTTGCGCACTTTTCCCCCTAGGCCACACAACATTGAGGAGTTGATTGGACTCCATTGCAAGGCTGGTACTGAGAAAGTAGTTTCTTAGGTGCCTATTCATAAGATCAAAAACCTATCACTCAAAGTGATAGTTCTACTTATTGGGTGGATCACTAGATCCGCAACTTTACATCAAGATTCCCGGGCACACATGCATTGTGCGGTACAATGCTTAAATGCACGAATTTTTGACTGGATTACGACCATGCAGGATTGCATGAAGAGACAACTGATATGGTGTCAAATACGGGAGCACCGTAACTTCAGGTTTGGGACCATTTTGTGCTCCTTTTTATTCGATAGGGTACCCAGCCTTAGTCCTCGAGAGACTATACGAGGACACGAGGCCACTCTCCTGGCACTATGCAGATGGGTGACGTTGTTTCCGCAATAGGGTGGGGGGAGGACCATCAAGGCCTTTGATAAAAAAAAATTTGACTGGTGGTCACGATAGATTCCAGCAATAGAGGACTACCCCTATGCTGGGATTAACTTTTCCAGAGATTCTGACATGCCTATACCTCACGGAGCGGAGTGAGGAGAGATGGGTAAGTTTTCTTTTCAAAGTTATTTAATTTTTATGTCTTTTCATATATACCATTTTTTTTGTATACCAGAGTATCTGACACTTACATATCTATTCTGTACAGATGTGGGACTAGTGCATCCAACAGACTTCTCAAGGACTAGGCGGCCTCCTTGACCTGAGGCAGGACCAGCAGTAGAAATAGGGGGGCCTCCATCCAGAGAGGCTAAGAGAGTATTGAGATGAGTAGAGAGGAACCTTACCACGCTCACTCGTACAGTCCCTATGGCACAAATCGAGGATCTCCCACCGTCGATGCAACCTCATGTAGTTGAGGTGCCATGGACCTGGGTCCAGCTCTTTCAGCGTTTAGCGAACATTGTTGTTCCCTACGACAGGTTCAATAGGCCCCGCCCTTAGCTAGGATAGACTACTTATGTGATGAGAGAAGCTTTTGTATATTTTTGAGGGCATAAGCCCCGTGACTCTGAATGGACATATTT
Organism: Picea mariana; assembly: GCA_032191745.1. Taxonomy (NCBI): domain Eukaryota; kingdom Viridiplantae; phylum Streptophyta; class Pinopsida; order Pinales; family Pinaceae; genus Picea; species Picea mariana. The sequence goes on from JASDQU011029215.1 coordinate 5,004, forward strand.
CTGAGGTGCTTGTGCCCACTCATGTACTCTGATATTTTTTGATATATATATGGATCTTTTTCATCTTTTTTATGTCTTATGGATTACATCTATTTTACAAATGTATTTACATTTGCGTGTGTGTGTTTTTTATTACATGTGTGCAATATGCCAATCTAATACATGATTATCTAGAGTATCTATGATTTAATTCAATCTCCTAGGAACATGAATATATGTAATGTAATCAAAACTTCGTTCTAAGATACGTACCCTAAGGAACTGTTGATGTAGTGTAGGGTTGTAAACGCGGTAAACCCCATTTAACTAAGACACAACCAGCTGAGCATCTAAGTAGACCCAGAGGTGAGAGATACCATGCAACAAAGTGTCACGAATCAACTCTAAGACTGCGTTGTATTCAGTGACATTGTTTGTGGCATAACCTAAATAGATACCTCCTGAAGATAGCAACTGGCCCTGAGGTGTGAAAATCACCCAAGTTGTGGAAGCAAGCCTCCAAGTGTGTCAGCTAGCGCCATCCGCAAACCCAACAAACACCTCTGATTCACTTGACATCTGCCACAGTGAAAAAAATGACATAAAAAATGACACATCCATAAAACAAAAATACGAAAACTAAAAAGAGAATGTATAGTACTATACATATGTTACAAGAAGTCACCCAAGGCGACCCACCTACGAGTAATACTTCTTGAGGTAGAGCCCATAACTAGGCTCCACCAAAGAATTTCCCTCAAATTCCACCAGACGATAAGCGCCCTTCTTTAAAACCTCCTTCACGATGAAAGGCCCGAACCACATGGGTTTGAACTTGCCTGCCCTAGGGGGTCCTTATCTTGGTCATAAACTAGGACAAGGTCGCCTTCAGAGGAAATCTAAGGATGGATGGACCGATCATACTGACACTCGACTTTTTGTTTGTGAGCCTCATTGACCAAGGTTTCATCATGACGCTGCTCATCGAGTTGCTCAAGATATAATAAATGCTCTTCAAGCGGTGAAGTGTCTGGAAATAAATGTACTACCAACTTTAGAGAGGGGATATGGCACTCTATAGTAAAGACTTCTTCCAGCCCGTAAACGAGTTGAAAAGGTGAGAAATTAGTTGCAATCTTAACAGACTTTTGGTAGGCCCATAATGCCGAATACAACATCAAATGCCAATTTAACGTGGCCGAATTGATTGTTTGTTGTAAGATAGTCTTAATAGTTTTATTCACATCTTCCACCTGACCATTCACTTGTGGGTAGTAGGGTGATGAATGTTCTTTCCTCAACCCAAGATTTGATGTTAACTCGTATATCATTTTTTTCTGAAAGTGATTTCCATGGTCAGTGACCATCTCTCTCGGGATGTTGAACCTTGTTATTATCTGGTTAAACAAAAAGAGATTTGTGGTCTCGCCATCATATTTAAACGTTGGCATAGATTCGACCCACTTCGTGAAGTAGTCTACTGCTACAATGATATAACGGTGCCCCCTTGCGGAAGTAGGATTGCATGTAGCATAATCAATCCCCCACTTGTGATGACGGGAAACATGGGAGTGGAGTGTGCCCTCATCTTCCAAGAGAAGATATGACATGGGTGGCACTTCTTGATCGATTCAACATAATATTTGATTAATGTCGGCCAAAAGTAACCAGCTCATAGAATCTTTCGGGTTGTTTCCAACCTAGACAAATGACCGCCACATGCTCCAGTGTGGCAATCGTTAAGCACAATTTTCTCTTCTTCATGGGTGAGACACCAGCGAAGGATGCAATCTACACCTCCATGATACAGAGTGTCGTCGAGTATGAGATAGTTTTTGGCCTAATGGCATATATGGAAATGCTCATCACGAGAAGCAGAGGTAGGGAACTTCAAAGTCTGGAGATAGACTAGTATATCTCTGTAACAGGGGTCCGAAGACACGATCAGAAACATGTCTCCTTTGATAGGTGACTCTTCGGGTATAACATCCCCTGATTCGATCAAAAGTTCCAAAATGAGTTCCTCAAAGACCAACAACTTTTTGGATTTCATGGAATCAAAATCCAAGTCGAATTCCTGGAGGATAACTATCCATCTACTGATCTTTCTACCAATTACCCGTCATGTGAACACGTATTGAAATGGATTCATAATGACAATGATGGTGGTCTTGCGAAACAATATGTAATGATAGAACCATTGGACAGAATGAACTGTTGCCAACACAAGTTTTTCAATATGGGAATAATTGAGTTCTGGTCCAACCAATCCTCAGCTTAGGTAATAAATCAGATATTCTGAGAGAAAATCATCCTCGTGAACCAAGACCATACCAATGGTCGACTCCGCATCGTCCAATTACAATAAGAAATTTTATTATAATTGGGTGGTCGAAGCAGAGGGGTATATGTGAGGGCATGTTTCAACGCTTCGAAAGAGAGTTGAGCAACTTCGTCCCAATGAAAAGGAACATCCTTCTTCAGTAAATGCATAAAACCCTTTGTGATCTAGACATAGTTTGCAATGAAACGTTGTTGGCACAGGGGCAGACCTAGGGTTCAATGCTCAAGAGTGCACCAACAAAACCCTAACTACCAGCCCTTTCAGCAACACCTACGAAGAAGATGAAGTCTCACCTGAGGTAGAGGCAGGGGTGGTTGTAGGACTCAGATGTATGCAACCTTAGCTAGGACACACATCTGTGATTATCTTTCTTACAATGAACTTAGCATCAGTTATTCCTTAACATACATTCATTAATACACTTCACCGAAAGCACAAATCATCGCAGTGAATACTTATACTAAGGATGATTCAGTACTTAGCCACATAAATATAGGTTAGATTCAACAGATCAAGCACTAAGCATCTTATATATCATATCTAACGTTCATTAATATATCATCAAGACAGAGCATAACTAGATCTACTTAATCACATCAAGCACTTAGCCAAGAAAGAGATAAACACATTAGAGTGAAGCACAAAGCACTATACACACAGTTACTGTGGTTCACCCCCATCCTGGGGCTACGTCCACAAAGTCTTCTTTATATTATCTTGGTCAAGCAGTTACAACACAGAGCTTCAATGACCCTTACTTCACACAAGACAGAAAATCTGCGCAACTCGCTAGATCCTTCTCCCTTGCTCTTCAACACAAGACTACACCAAACTGCACTTAGCCAATCTTATGCACAGAGCACTCTAAGATACATCCGATCACACAGATCCAGTTACTAGCACTAAGATTCCAATTATACATCACATAGATGTACTACATTACTATTACTACTATCTTTCTACTTCTCCCCTATTTACATTGCCTATTTATAGGTTACAAAATGGGCCTAAACGTGGGTAAACCCATGGGCCGACATATCTTTCCCATTACATCAACCCAAAACCCTAAAATGGACCCAAAAATAGGTCTTCCTTCCTTACTTTCCTCTTCGCATTGTGCTCCTTCCTTGGCAAGTTGTCGCAGTCCCAAAAGTGGTCAATTATGACCAAGTATTCTTCAAAACTTGGTCAAGGGCCAACAGGCCCCCAACACTCACCTGTGACTCATCCTGAGTCACTCAAGTCTGACCAATTCCACTTCGAATGCCTCGATCTTGGCTCGAGTGGCTTTGACCTGCTGCAATGCAACAACCTCTTGTTCAGTAAATTCTTGGATTACTATGTCATTGAGCGGTCCTTCCAGGCATTGTTCTGCAGTGATGACACCCTATTCAAGTTCAACTCCCTGGATTTCAAGTTCGACGAACAATTGGCATGCCTTCTCTTGGAGTGGTTTCAATCTTTGAGAGAATTCCATTACTTTACTTTGCAGTGTGTGTACTTGTTTTTGGGTTGTGCATTGTTCTGCGAACCTCTTCATTCGTTCGACTGGGGTCACGGACTTCAGCTGTGCTTGTAGCACATCTACATGTTGCTTTGCTTCGTGGAGTTGCACCTCAAATTTATACAATTCTGGATTCTCTTCAAGGGTTTCATAAGTCTGGGCGCTTCTAGTGCTTAGCTTCTTACATTCTGAAGCCAAAGTTTTTAATCGGGCGACTGCACTTCGAGTAGTGGCCTCTCTTAGATCTCTTATCTCTTGGGGTGTCTCAAGAATGGTGCGGAGCTCCAGATCTGTGATGCGTTGTTGAAGTTGTTGGATTACTTCTTCCAGTTGGGTCACTTATTGTGGGAGAGGATATTCCATCTTCACTTCTATGATCGTCAGAGAGCGCAGTGCTTTGTGAACTCTCTCCTGTACTTCAAGTTGCTATGCTAGCAACTGGTCCTTGCTTTGCTATAACTATGCTTTTTCCTCCTCCCAATTCTCTTGTAAGGAAAGCTGCTCCTGTTCTTCCTTCCTCTGTTGTTCTCCATGTGTGCTCTGTTCTTGTGCCAAAGCCTGGGTGGCTTGCGCTATGTCTTCTTGAGCTCATTGAAGGTGAGCTTCAACTTTCTCGGTGATCTGGTGTAACTATGTGGGATCATCGCCTGTTTCTAATATTTCCATTGTTAATGGCACTGTAGAAACTGTTTGGCTGGACTGGAGTGGCTGCTGCACTTCTTTGAATTTGCTCATGATCCGGTGGAATAGCTCCTCCTTATTTTCTTCTTGCTTTTCCGTGAGCTCTAGTAAAACATCATTTAGTGCGGCAATTAAGAAGTCAAAATCATCCAGGGTAAGGGTAGTTTTAAGTGTGGTTTGGGAGGCCTTAGTTTTCTTTTTGGATGAGGGATTTGGTGGGTAATCTTCCTTTTCTTGGAGGGATCTTCCTCGTCCCTAGGTGGAGTACCTCGCCTTTGCTCTGTTTAACTTCTGTGCCCCCTAGTTCTTCATCATTACCTCCCTTCGCAGGTGAGAGTGAAGCAGTCTTCGTGGATGTGCTGTGGATATCTTGGACTTCCACATCCTTCTTAGTATTCCATGGTCTTGGTGTATCCGACATAGCTTCAGGGATATCTACGTCAGACATCTCTGTGGGGTCTGTTGCAACAAGGAGGTCTGCCGACCATTCCTTTGTAATCTCCTCCAATTCATCTTATGTCAGCTTGTAATATGACTGGAGTTGTTGTTTGTGCTCATTTGCACGTGCTGTGATGTAGGTGAAGTGACGATCTGCGCTGAATTTCATCAAAGGTCTAAACCTATGAAGCGTGTTGGGTGTAATGCGCGGTGTAGATTGAATGGCATTCTTCAACTGAGCGTAGTAAGCATGGAAGACAGCATTGGACTGCCACTGTTTGTTCATGTCACTGGAGTACCACAGTGTACAGAAATTTGCGGCCAATGGTTCGAAGGGTTCGATCTCCAAAAACGTGGCTCCCTCAGGCAATTCCCACGTGATGAAAGCAATGAGTATGGGAAACCAGCTAAAGTGTAACTCATACCCTTGCTCCTGCGCTTGTCTACAGTCAAGCTCTAGCTGATTTATAAGGTATTTTTCCCAATTCATTTGTAGTCCCTCCGCGCACTTCCCAGCGAGGTCAACTACAAATCTAGTCACCTGTGTAGGTATGTTAATGTTTTTTCAGACTAACTTTCTTGTGATCAATTGGAAACCAAAGCGCACTACTGCATTCTCAATGGAGGCTACCTTGTAACCTCGCGTTCCTTTCTCCACATCTCCATATGTGTCTTTTATTCGTTGAGCAAGAGCACGATATGTAGTCTTTCCAAGGTAAAATTCCTGCGGGTCAGGGCCCTCAATGCTTAGCCCAGTGATCCGATTGATCATAATTGGATCCACAGTGATACAGTGGTCCAACCATAGGTATCCTCTGTGTTAGCAGGACAAAAACAGTCTAACACATTCATTGACTTCCTGATGCCTCCTGAAATGTGGAATCTTCATTACACTGAGGAGGGTTGACTGCGTAAGGTTATGGGTCCATTGTTGCGATACAATATTGGGGTTCTTTCCTTTTGTAATAGTCAAATACTTGTGCAGGGATAGCATACTGTAAACCTTGCGATCTCCAAGGTTAAAATAGCTAAATGTCAGCGTGGTGAGCTTCTCCTGGTCAGCATGAACTGCGCGCACCCTTTTCGGGTGGTATGCCGTGACTACAACATAGTCCAAGTCTCTGGGTACAATGTCTCGATTCACTAGTCCGCTTAATGGTGGGATATATTTAGGCAAGATGCTTGGGATCATATTCACAGTGGCTAAGTTGTTTCCGAGCTTAGATTGTCTTTCCGAAAGTGGTCGGGATGGTCCTTCTCGAGCAGTGGAGGGGGAAGCTGAAAATGTGCCCGAGGACAATGCATGTACACCTATAGACATTCTGCATTCTAACATGATTCTCTCAGTCATTAAATCAATTAGAACTTATTCAACAATTTTCTCAGCAGTGCTAAGCTCGTCCGACATACAAACTTGGGTCAGTTGGTTCGGGTGCAATAGGAATTCAAGGACTAGTGTGAATAGTAAGGCAATGATCTCAGGGTAAGTAAAGCTTCAGGGTTCACACTCAGATTCTCAGTTAGCAAAATTTATTCTCAGTGCGTGGTGTGATGGGTTAAGTAGGCAATCTCAGCAACGGTCTTCTTGAAAGGACATGGGGCCTTCATTAACTCTGTTCTATCCATTCTAGTGCTATCCAACAATCTATGGGTAACCCATAACTTCTTTTCGATCCATTTAGAGCGGCGGTCGAATAGGTATATCGGTTCCAACGGTTATATTGCTTCATCATGGCGAAGTACTCTATGTCGTTGTTCTGATATCTCGGAGAAGCTCTAATTCTGTAATTCTTCTTGCTGTGAAGTGTCCTCTAGAACCTCTTGTAACCTTACAGTATTAGCCCTTTTCTTTCTTAACTTCCTAGCCTTCTTCCCAGTGAGCTTCGTCTTAGTAATTCTTTTACCATTCTGATGTTTATCTTCTGTGGTATTAGTTAGTTCGTGTTGTTGAAAGTCTTTCCTAGGGTTCCTTGATAACACTTCTTCTATATCAAAAATAGGTAACTCGATCTTCTGCGGATCCTCAAGTGTTCTCTTAGCTTCAACATCAGAGTTGCTAATATTGAATATCTGCAATATGATCTGGTCATAAAGTCTTTTAACTCTTGCTTCTTCTGTTCCAAAACTTTTTCTTCTTCCTTTCATCTGGCTTGTTCTCTATCAATCCAAGGTTTCCCTATGAGCATGGTAAACGGGGCATTGTATTCAACAAATTTAATGATCTCAAAGTCTTCTTCTATCGAAGTTCCATTGACAGTCATAGGTATCCTGGTGAGCCTTCCACATAGGTTTACTAGCTTTCCTCTGAAGAAACTTGTTCCTCCTAGGGAAGGAATCATGGCAGAATTTCCTATAGCTTCCCAAGTTCTTTCTGGCATAATGTTCACTTGTGTTTCTTCGTCAAGAGTACAGTCAATGTCAAAGTCCCCTATACTTTCTTTGATTTTCTCCTTTTCTTTGAAGATCTCTGATAGCCTAACATGTCGGTGGTCATTCAAGGTATCTTTCATCTGTAGTAATATCTTTTCTGATTCTTTCTGGGTTTCTTCTATAATCTTGGTCTCTTGATCTCTTTTAGGATTTGCTTTCTCAATATTCAGCTTCTCAAGCCTAGAAATCATTCTAGGGAAATCCAATACTTCATGGTCCATAGCCTTACAACAAAGGCAACTAGGTCTTCTCCCAGGGCATTCCTTAGCAAGATGTCTCGGTCTTCTACAACTATAACAGAGGGTTAATCCTCTCTTTCATTTAGATGTTCCCCAACTCCTTTTGTACTATGCACCAGGATCATGGTGACTAGCCTGCAAAAAACTCTTTCTAGGATCCTTCATCAACTTGTTAGTCCAAACATTCTTTTGATGCATAGGTATAACATATCTATCACTATACTTACCAGATCTATTCATATCAAACTTTCTTTCATCTATTAATGCCCTAGTTTTGAAGCTAGGACATAATCTAACAAACATACCTAAATCCATTCTTTAGAAACAAAAATTTCCACTTATCTTACTTCTATAGAGCACAAAGCTTCTAGATCTAAGAATTTTAACTAGTATTACCTTTATAAAAGCATAGAGCTTACAGACCTTACCTTTTTCTTGCAGATCTGACCTCTTTCTTCGCAGATCTAACTTCTTTTCTTTAGATATGACCTCTTTTCTTCAGATCTGACCTCTCTTTCTTCAGATCTGACCTCTCTTCTTTAGGTCTGACCTCTCTTTCTTGGCACAAAGCTTCACAGGTCAAATAGAACACTGCACACTAGGGAAAAAGATCTATGCACAGAGCTTATTTTTCACAAGGCTTCTTCTTCTTCAGTTCCCAGCAATCACAGTTTCAAGTCCCAACAATGGAACCATTTGTTAGCACAGGGGCAGACCCAGGGTTCAATGCTCATGAGTACACCAACAAATCCCTAACTACCAGCCCTTTCGACAACACCTGTGAAGCAGATGAAGTCTCACCCGAGGTAGAGGTAGGGGTGGTTGCAGGACTCAGATGTCTGCAACCTTAGCTGGGACACAGATCTGTGATTATCTTGCTTACAACGCACTTAGCATTAGTTATTCCTTAACATACATTCATTAATACACTTCTTCGAAAGAACAGAGCATCACAACGAATACTTATACTAAGGATGATTCAGTACTTAGCCATAGAAATATAGGTTAGATTCAATAGATCAAGCACTAAGCATCTTATATATTAGATCTAACGTTCATTCATATATCATCAACACAGAGCATAACTAGATCTACTTAATCACATCAAGCACTTAGCCAACAAGGAGATAAACACATTAGAGCGAAGCACAAAGCACTATACACACAGTTACCGTGGTTCACCCCCACCCTGGGGCTACATCCACAAAGTATTATTTATATTATCTTGGTCAAGAAGTTACAGCACAGAGCTTCAATGACCCTTACTTCGCATAAGAAAGAAGATCTGCGCAGTTCGCTAGATCCTTCTTCCTTTCTCTTCAGTACAAGACTACACCAAACTGCACTTAGCTTTCCGATCTTATGCACAGATCACTCTAAGATACATCCGATCACACAGATCCAGTTACTAGCACTAAGCTTCCAGTTATACATCACATAGATGTACTACATTACTATTACTACTATCTTTCTACTTCTCCCCTATTTACATTGCCTATTTATAGGTTACAAAATGGACCTAAACATGGGTAAACCCATGGGCCAACATCTCTTTCCCGTTACATCAACCCAAAACCCTAAAATGGACCAAAAAATAGGTCTTGCTTCCTTACTTTCCGCTTCGCATTGCGCTCCTTCCTTGGCAAGCTGTCGCAGTCCCAAAAGTGGTCAATTATGACCAAGTATTCTTCAAAACTTGGTCAAGGGCCAACAAACGTTGTAAAAAGTTCTCTTTTCCCTGTAAAATTTGAAGCTGAGGAATTGTGCACGAGCGAGGCAACTGAACTATCACCTCAACCTTTAGAGGATCAACCATTATACCTATTGTCAAAACTATGAAACCAAGCAGACGACCCAATGTGACACAAAAACTACATTTGTTTGGATTCAAGCAGATCTGTTAGTAGTGAAATTGTTTAAATATAAGTCGGAGGTGTGCGGGATCATCATCTCTCTTATGAGATCATGACGCCAAATCATCGAGATAAGCCTCGACTATGTTTTTGAGGTTGTGAAAAGCAAAAGACATGGCCCACTGAAACGTAGCTCCAACATTTTTCATGCCAAAAGGCATCTTCTAATAAGCGAATGTACCCCATGGACAGATGAAAGTGATTCTTTGTTGGTCTTTGGGCTTGATCTGTATCTGATTGTATCCCAAAAAACCATCAATGAAAGAAAAGGCTTCACAACCTTCTCATTCATCGACTATCTGGTCGATAAATGGCATGGGGAATTCTCTTTTGGACAGGCATTGTTCAAATCACGGAAGCCCGTAAATACATGAATCATACCTTGTTTTTTGTTGACTGGAACAAGATTTGACACCCATTGAGTCAATTGGACGAGGTAGATGAAACCAACTCGGAGTAGTTTCTCTACTTCAGCCTTACTAGTTGTTGCTTTCCTAGGGTTGACTGGATGAAGCTTCTACCGGACCGGCTTAGCATCAGGATATGTCGTGATTTCATGTTCGACGATTCTCGGATCTATGCCTAGCATTTCCTCGTAAGACCAAGAAAACATGTCGTGGAATTATTTAAATAAATCTATGTAGATTTGAATCTCCTCGGGGGAGCAGTCCACTCCGACGAAGATATTCTCCACGATGCGAGAGATTCTAGAGATATCGATAGGTATCATTTGAGCAATGGTTTCCATATTTCCTTCAGCGTAAACTGTGTGCATAACCAAAGGATTGATAGGAAAAACCTTATCTCCAGTCATAGTCAGAGTGAATTCACCTACTTCAATTCTTCTTAACTCTGGGAGGAAGTAACATCTGTGATGAAGATAATCCCAGGGTCTGTTCGGACTAGTCATCACCTCAATAATTGCCTCGTCTGAGGGCAAGACTAAGTCTAAAGAATCAATATCGGCAAGGGAACCTTAAGCCCATATAGGCTCGAGAACCAGATCTAACTCCTGTGCGGGAGTCGGATTGGAGTGGGTGGAATCTTGCTGGACTGTAGACTACGCAACTTTTGTCGTGGACAAAGGCATGGCCATGCCATGGTTCTCTATCCCTTCCATCGTGGCTGATGGTGAAGGAAAAGTTTCTTTTCTCTCGTGCTTCCCCTTTCAATGAGACCCCAACCCCTTCTTTTATAGGCCAAAATGGATAGTAATGGTTGGGGTAACTGGCTATGGGCGGTCAAGCGGTTAAGTAACAGCCCAGAAACCAGTATCATATGCAAATTTCCTTTTTTCGCGATATTCTGTGAATGTACACGGGCTGTAGTGGCTTAGCAAGCATGTGTACACTGACAGTAATGGTGTAGGGTGCGTACACCTTCAAAACAATGGATTTTAGAAGAGTTGTTCAATGATTGCTTGGTAAAGATAGCAAGTTTAGATGGCCTGATGCCAGGTATGCATGTCTAGTGCA
>JASDQU011029215.1:31141-45582 GCA_032191745.1 Picea mariana
TCATACCATTATACATGAAACAACCTTGGGTCCATTACCCAAAACTTTGTGCTACCGAAATTCACTACTGGACTTTTTTCAAGGGTTGACATCAATGACAACCAACCTTAATCAACACTTAGATCCATAGAAATACTATGAAGATTCTGTTCAATTTCTTCATTGTGTTCCGAACAGTCCACTAGCTATTTATCGACCTCATATACACCATATTCAAGGATTTCGTAAAACGTTTCTAAAGACAATCCCTTAAAAATATCAAGTTGTTGATCGAAGGCTTCTTTGGTCAAGTACAAGGATTTGAGGATTAAGTTTAGGTCTTGAACCTCATTGACAATTTCGGCTAAGTCTATTGGGTCAGGTTTCTGAATAATTCTTCTTTCTTTGATATGGCTTGTTCACATGATTCGACAATGAGTTACAGGTTCCTAACTTTCTTTTGCCAGCATGCTTTTAATTGTTTGATCCGATTTGGGGAGGGAAGATCCTCTTCTCTACTTTTCAGATCCGAGCTGTTGATGGAATGTTTGGCAAAAGGGGTTACCATCTGTTCATATAAATGTTCTTCATTTTTTAAATTTGTCTGCAAATGTCCATGCAAATCGTTTGCCCTCTTTCGAAAGGAAGCTATGTTTTGTGATGTTTCCCAGGCTTCAGTAATTAACTACATTATTTTCTTGATGTTCTTCTCTACAACAACTCTACACAATGTGAGGAGGCTAGAGGATCCTTTTAACTTGGCTGTAGGGGTAGCAGGCACAATTTTTTCTAAAGGATCGGCAAACTCTGGGGTAGCAATGAAAGCCTCCTCCAATTCCTTGAATCAGTTGTTCAGTCTGGCATTCCCCCCTTCAATTCCTCCAATGGAATCATCAAGAGAATCACCGGTTACACAGTGAAATCGGGAGATTTGGGACGACCACATTTTCCTAAAGTTAATCTCTGTACGAGATTTGCCTTTCTTATTTGTTACATCTCTCTTTTCAATGATTAAAATTTTAGATTGGATGTCAAAAACAACGCTCTGTAATACGAAGGATTCATCTTCGTCAAAAATGTTGGCCTCAGTTATTTCCATTATGGCACTATGGTGCATCGCATCCATGGATGGGTGAGCTTTGTGCATGTGCTTAATTTCAGTTTCAAGATGCATGTTCTCACTTTAAATTTTGGGTTCTTCCGCCTGCCCTACAATATTTTTTCTCTTCTTCGTCAGGGGAAGCTTGTGAGAACTATCAATTTTTGTGCAAGGAGGGTTCTTATCTCCTCCTCTGTTTGAATATTTCTGGGTTTATTTATTAATGGGGTGGGCCATTGAAGCAATTATCCATGATGTCGTGCTCTTGGGAGTGTTGATCGGGGACTGGGCACTCTTCTGACCGGATACGTTTCCCTGTTGTCTATACAATTCAATTGCACTTTGCAATGTCTCTACGTCGTAATCGTCAGAAGGAGGAGTGTTGTCATCACTGTCTCTGTCTTCTGTCAGGCATCTATGGATAAAAGATCTGTTAAAGCCAACTGATAGTAAATATTCTTGAAAAATCCCATTAGGGTCGAACCCTTTTAGCCTTTCAACATATGTTAGGTTCAAGTTCTTGAAATGGCCTACGAATTCATCAATCTTGTTGACGTTTCTACACACGAAGTCCCCGACTTTCTAGGGCAGAGGAAGGAATTGTTTTTTTCTCTTGTCATGGAAAAAATGCAACCAGTGGTTGTATTGTCTTGTTATTTATGTAACAAACATCTTGTCAGTGATGTGACATGGAAGGAAAGAAGGATTTTCCTTGGAGACAAAGATGATCCGGATTATTTTCAGCATGAAATGAGAGCAAAGATATAATAAAGAATTGAAAAGAGATATTGTGGATATCCAATAATATAACATAAATGTATCGTAAATGCAACCATAAACACAGAGTTACAGTAATACACAATTTTCTATTAATGAGTGAAAATGTACAAAGACTGTAAAATAGAGTCAAAGACTCGCTAGAATGGTGGAATCTTATCTTTGAGAAGAGATGTGACAGCTACTCACATCCAGAAGAAGATGATTGTTACAATGAGGCTCTAAGGGCCTTTTTAACATAATGAAAATCCAAAAACCTAACCCCGGAAGATGAAAATCCAAAACGTTTGTGGGCCCTGATGGAGGTAGTTGATATGCTAACTTCCCAGGGGCATAACTTTTGCATACGATCTTCATTTGGGGCGCTCGATACCTCGTTAGAAATATGTATCCGAGGAATACAATTTTTGTGTGAGAAACATCGAAGGAACTTCCATGTGGCTCCCGTTTTCCCAAAAACCATCTTTTAGGGCCTTAAAATGGCTCTGGAAGTTTAGGACCCGAAAAACTGCTAAAAATAGTAAATTACCAAAATTGCCAGAAAACTGTTTTGAGCCAGTTGGAAAAGGTGGGTCGTGACCGATATCCACCTAGATCAATCCTCACTCCTTAAGAAGCAATGGTCTCCAATGCGTTGAGTGCCCAGGGGAGAGGAAAAAGAATTTGCTGAATCTGAATCTTGGTGAGTTGCTTGCCTTGTTGGAGACGTCGCACTGCTCGGTTTGTGGAAGTCTATCACGAACCTGTTGAGGTTGAGTTTGTTCAACAAGTTGAGATACATGAGAGGAAAATGTGTAGAAGGAATCGTTGTGCTTTTTTGCAACCTTGTCGACTTTCTTCTGTTGGATAGAAGATGCTTGGGGTGAGGTTGTAGTGGTTGCAGTGTCCTTTTGCTCCCCTTTTGAAGAGATTGTGAAGAAGCTTAATTTTGTAGTATGAGATACTACCTTGTGGCACTGTTTAGGTGGAACACTAGTTATATCTACCTCTGGTATTCTGTAGAGATGACCCTCCGGAGAAACAATGACACTGCGGGGTCGAGACTCATAAAAAACATGGAGTCTCCACATATATGGTTGGCCCAAGAGAACATCACAGACATCCAGTGGGGTAACATCACATAATACCTCATCCTTGAAGGGTTGGATTTTGTATGAAAATCGACACTGTTGGTTGAAACGAAGATCTCGTCCTTTGTGAAGCCACCCGATGTTATATGGCTGCAAGTGTGGTGTTGTCGACAATCCCAACTGTTTGACGACCTCTGCTGAGATGAGGCTCTTCTGGCTTCGACTATCAACAGTAAAATGCAACGGGGTCCCCTTCACCCACACTTGTGAATGAAAAAGGTGCTCCCCCTCTTCAGGATCTATTATTTCTTTTGGTTGAATTGTTGCAGTCGCGACAATAGCAGTGGGGTCTGCATCGATGATCTGTTCTTTACCAGTATTTTCAGAATCAGATTCTGAATCAGGGTTTGGCTCCTTGTCTTTGATCTCGTCCACTAATGAATTTTTTGAGAGACATTCCTTGGTGTTGTGCCAGGGGATTTTGTGGAAATCGCACCATTTTCCGATTTCCTTCTTTGTCTTCCCGTGACCCTTCTTTTTCCATGGCTTAGACTGGTTTTCAAGAAGTTGTTTGTTAGGTCCATCTTTCTCATACTTTGGTTGTTGCATATTTGTAGATCGGAAATATCTTTTTTCTTGGTGTTTAAACTTCTGCTCAATTTTAACAACATATCGATAAGCAGAATTGAGTGATAAGATGTCTAGAAAATCCATTTCAGTTTGGATATATCTGTGTAGAGTCCCGTGGTATTTCATAACCAAATGTCGCTTAGAGTATTTGATACTCAGCTTGGTGTGCAAGGTATGGAAGGTATTAGTGAAATTTGGAACTGCTTGGCCCCTCTCTTGCTGCAGAGTGGTCCATCTCATGTATTGGTCCTCATAGTTGCCAATAGGGTAATATTGTTTCTTTACCGCATCCACAAAAAAATCCCAAGTGGGCTCGGCCCCATATATTCCAGACTCCTCTATGGAACTCTTCTCCAAGTAAGTTTCCCACCAATGTTTGACATGGGGGAGAGCTTTAAGGAGTGCAAAGGTGATCTTTTCTCTGTCGAAAAAATTGTGAACAGAGAAATAACCGTCTAGCAGGTTTAACCATTTCTCTAGGTCTTATGCATCTATCTGTCCTTCAAATACAAGAATATCAAAATAAAATTGTACCTTGAAAGGCGAGGTGCCTCCAAAGTGGTCGTTTGATGAAGATGCGACTGTTGCTATCGGCAGGCGTGGAAGGATGTGGGAAAAATTCTCCATCATTTCGTCCCTCTGTCGCATGAGAGCTTGCTCAAGCAATAGATTGATAGGATCGTCTGCTCCATTTTTTTTCTTTTATTCCGCCATGGAGGGTTTCGTGGGCTTGCATGAGATATTTTATTCAAGAGAGACAAGCTCGAGACCCAAATTTCTATACTCGAACCTCGTTGGGGACATGTACTAAAAAATGATCAAGAGTAGCCTGCTCTGATACCACTGATCTGGATTATTTTCCGCACGAAATAAGAGCGGTGATATAATAAATAATTGCATAGATATGTCGTGGATATCCAATAATATAACAAAAATGTATCATAGATGCAACCATAAACACAGAGATACAGTAATACACAATTTTCTATTAATGAGTGAAAATGTACGAAGACTGTAAAATAGAGTCAAAGACTTGCTAGAATGGTGGCAACTTATCTTTGAGAAGAGATGTGACAGATACTCACATCCGTAAGAAGATTATTGTTACAATGAGTCTCCAAGGGCCTTTTTAACATAAGGAAAATCCAAAACCCTAACCCCAGAAGATGAAAATCCAAAAGGTTTGCAAGCCCTGATGGAGGTAGTTGATACGTCAACTTCCCGGGGGCATAACTTTTGCATACGATTTTTGTTTGGGGCGCTCGATACCTCATTAGAAAGATCTATTTGAGGACTACAATTTTTGTGTGAGAAACATGAGGGAAATTTGATGTTTCTCCCTTTTTTCCCAAAAAACATCATTTAGAGCCTTAAAACGGCTCCGAAAGTTCAAGACCCGAAAAACTACTAAAATTAGTAAATTACCAAAATTGCTAGAAAATTGTATTGAGCCAGTTGGAAAAGGTGGGTGGCCTCCGATATCCACCTGGATCTGAAGACCATTAGTACACTTTAATTTTCCTTTTGTTCAAGTATCCCCTTCCTGTCCAAAAACTTGGTTTCCTGGCCAAACATCCGGGGAACATCCTTTCCTAACAATAAATCTTTGAAAACTGAGACAAAATCATTAAAAACCTCATAAAACAATGGGAGGCCTTGTGCCTCCACAAGGCCTGGCACCAGAATGTTACTGGGTCGAATTCATAGTTTATTTTCTTGGGCAGAGATAGTTTTGGAAATGGACAACAATGCACTATTGTGAAAATCAAGTAGGATGACATATAAAATTTATTCAATTCTTTGAATCGTGACAACTGGGAACAGATTTCAATGGAAATTATCTTCCCCCAATCAAAAATGAATTGTTCCTTGAATATGAAGTACAAAATTTAAATAACTATATGGGAAATGCTTGCCATGGATTCTTGTCCCATTATTCTTGTAAACAGCCGAGGAATTTCCTGGAATGGATTTCTAAAGGAACTAACCTGCAAATTTGTGATATCTTGAGGAACTGTTGTTAGGTCTTCGAGGAACTTGGGTAAGAGGTCCAACCCGTTATCATTTATTTCTAGGAACTGCTTGCAGTCTTGTCCTCTGAAGGTCAATGTTGGCTCTGGCAATCTTAACATCTTGCGGAAGACCCAAGGCGACAAAGAAACAGGAGAATGGTCGTGCAGTGGAATAATTCTTTGGATTGAAATATATTTTTCAACGCACCAAGAGACCACCTCGTTACAATCAAAAACCTCAGGGACACAGCCTACACGAGTGATTCCAGAGGTCCAAATCACTTCGTTCTGGGTGGAATGGGGTGAATAGTAAGAGTATGCTCTGGACCACAGGAAGTTCTGGTCCTCACGTCTGAATATATTCATTGTATCTCCACAAAATTACTGTGAGCTACTGCCACAAGTTTACAAGAACGTTTTTTTTCTCCAGACGATGTCTGAAATGAAGAGTTGGAAGGGATAATACAACCCTGTGCAAATCTTGATCCAAATGCGTGTGAATGGGAGATATCATTGAGACCTTCACTCATTAATGACAATTTCGATGGATGTTGCATGATGCATTGTTAGCATTAAAGAATAGTGATTGCATACATAGAAGTGCGAACATGGAGGATACAGAAATGAGCAATTAAGGATTGGATATTTCCTAAACGGGCCAACGCAATGACCCATATTTGAGATGAACTATCGGAAGGGATAATATAACTCTCCACAGATCTTGGTTTAATGCGTATTAATGGGAGATCTCCTCGAGTGTTTTTCTTATTAATGAAAATGTTGACGGCTCCTGCATGGTGATCTGTTAGCATGAAAGGTTATTAATTTCATATTAAGAAAGAAGTACGAAGGTCGCTAGGATGGAAAAGAACAATTAAGGAATGTCTAATTATCGAAAGAAGTAGGGAGGGCTTCAAAATAGGGTTCCAAGGTACAACCGTTGGAGCTGAGGGCGCGAGGGTAAAATTATATGTCTCGAATTTTTTTGAGTGCAAAACGCATAACATGGAAGAGGGCATGATGGGACAGAACAAAGGGAAATTTGTATATCACGGAAGTTCAGGTAATGTTTGCAGGACATGGAACAATGGAAGTGCAAATGTGAGCCCGCCTATTAGGGAACCTGTAATCGAAAAATCGATTCAAGTATGGAATAGAGAAATGGCTGGGCGGATTCATTTTCGCTAATATATTGAAACTTGTAATATATATCCCATTGTGTGGAAAGATGTTTTCTGCATGTCTCTAGGAAAAAAAGAGAAAATAAGAGAAGATAAATTAATTTAAATTCAAGGAGTTGAGCTTCATTTAAATTTCACTATCCCGTCGACACATTTGGTTTTTAATGACGGTCTGTACAATTGTTGCATGATGGACTGTTAGCATTAAACCTTGGTTAGGCACAATAAACAGTCACTAAGAATTAGAGATTTCGTGAACCTGCCAACCCGAGGAACCACAAAAGAGATTCCATGAAATGGGAAAGTATGGAAAGCGGTTGAATGGGCTTCAGAATTAGGGTGACAATGGTTCTCCAGGAGACGTGACTTCCCGAGGGTCAAATTGTATGTCTCAAAAATTGAGTACAAAATGTGTACCATGGAAGAGGGGATGATATGGGAGTCTGGCGGTCAATTTGTATATGGCAAAGGTGTGGGATATCTCCTCGAGTGTTTCGCTCATTAATGACATGTTTAAGGTTCAAGCATGACGAAACTTGCCAATTACATATTCAGATAAAACTAGGAAGGTGGTGGGGACAGGGAATAACAATTAAGGAATGGCTAATTATTGAAAGCAGTTAGTGACGCTTCAAAATAGGGCTAGAAGATACAACCAACAGAGGTGAGGGCCCGAGGGTTAAATTGTATCTCTCGGGAGTGTTGACTGCAGAACATGTAACAAAGAAGAGGGCATGATGGTGCATTCATGCGGACAAATTCTATATCGTGGAACTCCGGGTACTGTTTGCTAGTCGCAGAACATTGGAAACAAAATTCTGAGCCCGCCGATATGGGAAACCGCAATCAAAAAAGTTTCTAAGTATGGAACAGGGAAATGGTAGGCCGAACTCTATACACGGTAAATGTACAACGTCATGGAGATATATCCAATTTGGGGCTAAGTATTAAAAGGAACGGCGGACGATTGGGCTCGTGACGGGGCATTCCAGTGGACAAATTGTATATTGCGGAACTTTGGGCACTGTTTGCAAGTTGCACAAGATCAAAAACACAATTTTGAGGCCATCAGTCTGGGAACCCACACTCAAAAATTTTTCCAAGTATGGAATAGGGAAACGCTTTCCTAGACTTGTTTTCGCTAATATATTGAAATTTGTAATAGCTTTCCCATTACCTAGCAAGATATTCTCTGCATGTTTCTGGACAAGTTCTATAGGGATGGTTAGTCCTCGAGGCTTTTTCTTATTAATGACGATCTTTACGATTTTTGCATGATGGCGTCTTAGCATTAAAACTTTGGTGTTGCATATTTGGAAAGAAGTATGAAGATGGCTGAAACAGGAAACAATGACTAGAAATTGGAGATTTTGTGAACCCGCCAACGCGAGGATCCAAAATAGGGTGACAAGGTCTCCCTAGAACATGCGAGGCCCCGACAGTCAAATTGTATCACTTGGAATATTTGAATGCATAATGTGTAACACGGAAGAGGGGACAATGTCGCAGTCCGAAAGTCAATTTGTATATGGCGAAGGTCCTGGTGCCAATTGTTTCATACCATTGTGTTCATTTGTCACTAGCAAGACCATAATCAATGTATTTTGTGAAGGGTGCAAAGTTAGTGGGGATGGAAGGTAGCAACAGATACTTTGAAACATTTGTGAACCTTGGTAGAGTGACGGTTGCAAGTTCGAGGAGTTCATGGTGGAATTGTAGATCACAAAAGTTTTGAGTGCAAGATGTATATCACGGAATAAGAAACAAAATCCGAGTACTGTTTTCTAGTCGTGGAACATTGGAAACAAAATCCCGAGCTTGCCAATCTGGGAACCCACAATCGAAAAAGTGTCTAAGTATGGAACAGGGAAACGGTAGGCTGGAATTGATACATAGTAAATGTACAATGTCATGGAGATACAACCAATTTGGGGCTAAGTATTGAAAGGAACGACGGACGTTCGGGCTCGTGACGGAGCATTCCAACGAACAAATTGTATATTACAGAACTCCGGGCACTATTTGCAAGTCACGCAAGATTCAAAACAAAATTTTGAGGCCATCAATCCAGGAACCCACAATCAAAAAAGTGTCCAAGTATGGAATAGGGAAATTCTTTCCCGAACTTGCTTTCGCTAATATGTTAAAATTTGTAATAGCTTTCCCATTACCTGGAAAGATCTTCTCTGCATGTTTTTGGACAAGTTCTGTAGGGATGGTTAGTCCTCAAGGATTTTACTTATTAATGATGATATTTATGGTTGTTGCATGATGGATTCTTAGCATTAAACCTTTGGTGTTTCATATTTGGAAAGAAGTACAAGGATGGCTGGAACAGGAAACAATGACTAGGAATTGGAGATTTCGTGAACCCGCCAACGGGAGGATCCAAAATAGGGTGACAAGGTCTTCCCAGAAGATGTGACGCCTCGACGGTCAAATTGTAGTGCTCAGAAAAATTGAATGCATAATGTGTAACACGAAAGAGGGGACGATGTCACAGTTCGACAGTCAATTTGTATATGGCGGAGGTCCGGGTGCCAATTTTTCTGTACTAGTGTGTTCAGTTGTCACTAGTAAGACCATAATCAATGTATTTTGTGAAGGGCACGAAGTTAGTGGGGATGGAAGGCAGCGACAGATACTTTGAAACATTTGTGAACCCTAGAAGTGTGAAGGTTGGGAGTTCAAGGAGTCTGCGGTGAAATTGTAGATCACGAAAGTTTTGAGTGCAAGATGTATATCATGGAACAAGAAGCAACAGAGTTCGAAAGGGCCAACCCGGCAACCATGGCCATAAAATTGGATAAGTATGGAAAGGAACAACGATCAGTTAGATTCGTCATGTGAGGATATAGATGGAGATGAAGATATGTCAGGCCGCCAACCCTGGAACCCACGATCATAGAAAGGTGACTAAGTATATAACCAAAAAGAGATAATAAACGGGAAGAAGAAAAGGGAAAAAGAGCTAAGTATCTCACAGAACAACATCTATTGTTCATCTATTAATGCCAATATTTTTGAACCCTCGGTTAGTCCTCACTAGTAAAATCATAAGTTGCAGATCATGGAAGTTCTTTGGTTGTAAGATGTATATAACGTATCAAGGGAAATAAGTGTTCGACACTACAAACCTGAGACCCACTGGTCAGATAATTGTCTAAGTATTGAAAGGCACCACGGTCGGTTAGGCTCATGGTGTGAGGATATAGATAAAGATAAGCATCTTCCAATCTGTGAATCCAGGAGGACGTGACCATAGAGATGCACCTAAATATAGAACCACAAAGGGATAATAGAGGGAGAGAAAACAGGGAAAATTTAAAGAGAAAGTGTTTATATTTATTCCAATAGTATTCATATTAATATATATTAATATATTATTTCTAGTCCAAATGCAAATCATCTTCCAATTTGCAGGATGTTGTTCGATTCACAAATTTCGTTGAAACCCATAAGCAACAGAAAGAAAGAAAGAAAAAAAAAATATATATATATATATATATACATATGACGCAACATTTTTTATATGCACGAATATTATCAAATAGAAGAAACTACAATATATGCAAAATATTGAACAAGAACATGACGTCAACACTTGAGTTGCCTTGTTGTAACAGACTCATTAATTCATTCTATTTACGATACCCTGAAGAATCAAACCAAGACGAGTCCTACCATTTATTTCTTTAAGTATAGGGTGGGCGCCACATAAATATGGCCTATGAAAATTATTGTTCCATGTAAAATGTAAGGAGAGAATAGAGTGGCATTTATTTAAATCGAAGTGTTGGGCAGCAGAAAGAAAAGCTTGTCATACATGTTTAACGACACACACAAAACAAGTACAAAATAAAATAAAAAACAACACCAGAGATTGGAAAACACCATACAAAAAAACACAAATATTCTATATTCAAATAAAATGGGTTACAAAATACAACTGATATTATTTGCCATAATGACTGCGATTGGGCCCATCGCGACAAAAAAAAATAAAAAATATGTACAATAATGAAGCTTGTTAACAATATTTTATAGATTTCAACTTGACCATCAAATGCTTGATTCATAAAAAACAATGAGTTGAATATAAATTTAAGGTCTTGGACTTCATTGGTGCTGCCAACTAGATATATCCCATCTTTTTGAATAGCTCGTATCTTCTATATATGGCATGCCTACATTGGTTGGTTATTCAACATTACATACTTTTCTAAGTGTTAATTTCCCTTTGTCGTCGAAAACTTGGGCTTTAAGGTGCCTTCCTTATAATGTTCCTGATCATTGACATCTGAGACAACTTACAGATGCAATTCAGGCCCAATTCAAAGACGATGTAGTGGTTTTATGTGACGTCAGCTTTGGGAGAAACAAATCATGTTAGCCAACAAAAGATGAAAAAAAAAAATTCAAGTATGTTGTGTCTGCTATTCTCCCTGTATTCAATCATCTATTTGGTTGAAAAGCCTTCCTAAAGATTTGTATGTTAAAATCCTTTGTTTTATTACTATAAAATGGAAGGGACGTCCAAGCCAGATGCAAAATGTTCCTCTATTGAAGTACACAGCTTCTTCCAGCGGCATAGATCTGACAAGTGTATCAAATGTTGTAGATCACATCAGAATATATCTTTTGTCACAGGGGTGGCAGACATGGAATGACACAAAATGTTCTGAATGTTTGGAAGTGAAGCCAAATATTACTCCATGACCGGATACACTCAGAAGGAAATTATAAAATTGGAGACCCACGAACGTGAGAAACTGTATGAGCGTTTGAATCAACATTATAAAATTACAGAACGTTTTATGCCAAAGTTGTAACAGACTTGACAGACAACCAGTTTCTATGTCAAAGAGTGTTGAGAGACCTATGGATGCAGTAACAGACTCAACATACAATCAACTTTCGATCTCTACTGAAACTAATGTCAAGTGAAAGAAGTCGGGATTTCAGGCTCTAGGTAGTTTCCCCTTTAGGCATCCACACTGACAATGACCCCAGGCTCCAGATAGTTTCAACTTCGAACATTGACATTGGTGGTGGCAATGGGAATAGTGCTATTGACTGCACTGTGGCAATGCGATGAACAAGCAGAGCTATCATTTTCAAAGCAATTAGACTACATGAGTGTCAAACCTGCAAAGAACATCGACTTTAGTGTTTCTTTGTCACGACAACTACAATGTTTATTTGAGTCCATAAATCTTTGGATGGTGGGTGTCATGTGCGATAATGACCTTGACATTAGGAACATTCCATACATCTATTATTGGCATTGCAGTGTTAATTCAATTTCCATAGTGGATGACTACTCAATTGCATTGGCACAAGCAATATTAATTGTGTGATTAATTAACATCCTTGAAGTGCGTGAATCCCAAACAACGCCTAAAACTTTTCGAACAACCGTGTGTTAAAAAAATACATTGTTTTATATTCTAAAAAATAAGAAATTGTAGCTGGAAACAACTCTGGAATACACCACTACATTAAGGTCTCTTCTAAAGAATGAAATAAAATGATTACATGAAGGTGGTAGTAAAAGGTGATTTTTAGAAACCAAATCATTACCTAAACATGCGAAACTTCTTGCAGAAGGTGGTAGTATATAGTAATCCTTAGAAAGTGTTGCAAAGTTCATAATCCAGAATTCCTTCCCATTAAAATTTCCTAGTTACATGTTGATGCATGCATTAGAAAGTTTTGAGAGCGTCGTTCCCTGGTTATATACCCATCTTCAAGGTGCAAAGAGGGGAAAGCTCAATGATCAAGATGCATCCATATGCATAGGAATAGTAAAACAAATTGTGTAATGGCGATAGAAACTTGATTGTATGTGGAGTCTATTACTACATCTAGAGGACAATGAACAAACTTTGACAAATAATATGACCTTCTATCAAGTCTGTTACCACACCCAGAAGTAGCTCAAAAAAATTTGAAATAGAAGCTTTTGTAATTTTAGGATGTCGATTGAACCACCCATACAGTTTCTCATACTCACGATGTTCCAAATTTATAATTTCCTTCTGAATATATTCACGAATGGAGTAATATTTCACGTCATTTCCAGATATTACAGACCATTTTTCAAGCCACGGTATGTGTGACTCCTCTGACGAAAGATAAATTCTTGTGTGGTCTGCATAATTTGATACATTTTCCAAATCTGTGTTGTTGGAAGAAACTATATACTTCAATGACGGAGCATTTTGCAGGTGACATGGACGTCTCTTCCAATTCCCAGTAAGAAAAAAAATAATATCAACACACAAATCTTCATGCAGGCCTTTCAACCATTCAAAGCATTGAATACAGGAACAACACTAATCACAAGACATTTGATTTTTTTTTTTTGTCTGAGTTTCTATTGGCTAACAGAGTTTTTTTTCGCTCAAAGTTGGCTGCACATAAAACCATTCCCTCGTCTTTCAATTGGGCCTGAATTTCATCTCTAATTTGTCTCACATGTCTATGACCAGGAACATTACAACGAATGCACCTTAAATCCCAACTCTTCGATGATATAGAGAAATGGGAACAAGTATTTAAAATCAAGGTTGGAGGATGGTAGTACAATATTCCGTAGGTTTTGGCTTAATTCATTTTAATGGCAGATGCCCCCTATATTTACACTTTTTAATGCCAATATTTTCGAATATGTGTGCTAAATAGTCACCTATATCACGAGTTAACATTCCCATATGCAAGCAGATTCTCAAATATGACAACCTGTAACATATGCATAGTATTAAAGAGGGACATGACGTTAAGACCTCTGTGGATGAAACGTTCATGGATGGTAGTGTGGTGGTACAATATTGGACTGTTACTATGATGATTCCCTTAAAAAACTAAAATAGCCAACACTTTTTACAAATTCAAAATGGACGCAATTTTTTTTTATCAGATGCCATAATATTCCGTTGTTTATGCATTTTAATGTGATATGTCCTCGATCTTTCCACTTATTAAAGCCAATATTTTTGAAACTTTTTGGTCACTTGTCACTACTAAAATCATAATTAATGTGCATTGGGAAGGGCGGAAGGTATCGAGGATGGAGGGGAGAGAAAACTGCTTCTAACTTTTCTAAACCCGGGAGTGCGTGAACCCACAAAAATTTGAAGACTCGACTAAGTATGGAAAGGAAAGTCAGACAGACAGAGTCATCATAGGTAGATTCAGGCTTGCAAGTTCGATGATTCCGGGGTTGAATTGCAAAGCACGAAAATTTTGGGTGCAATATGTATAGCTCAAACACGAGTGGCTAGAGTTTGATAGCAGCTATCTGCGAACCCCTGTTCATTAAATTGGATAAGTATGAAAATGAACAGCGTTTAGTTGGACTCGTGATGTGAAGATATATATAGAGATGAAGATTTGTCAGTTCACCACACTGGGAACCTACGAGCACATAAACGTGACAAAAGTATATAACTAGAAATGCATAATAGAGGGTAAGAACAAAAGGGAGAAACGAGCAAGTTTAGAAGAAATTGGTTAAGTATGAAAATGAACGATGGTTGGTTGGAGTTGTGATGTAAATATATATATGGAGATGATGATTTTCCAATTGGCCACCCCAGGAAACCGCGACCATAGAAACGTGACAAAGTATAGAACCAGAAACACATAATAGAGGGGAAGAACAAAAGGGAAAAACGAGCAAGTTTACAAG
>JASDQU011029216.1:13014-24956 GCA_032191745.1 Picea mariana
AAATTCCCCTCTCCTACTATGTGTAAAAAAAATAAAAATAAAAAAATTCCTTGATTCAGTATTCACCAGTACCCATTTCACATACTTTCTTAAAATGTCAATTAAAATACATCATATGTGCCTAACATTCATATGCCTTAGAATTGTTTATCAAGTGAGTATGCTTTCTTTCTCAGCCTTCCTCTCTCTTCCTTTGTGTTGCAAAAAATAAGAAATCTCTAATTTGAAATAATCCCTAGTACCTCTTTCCCATACTTCCTTAAAATGGCCATTAAAATAAGTTGAGCACATCTCAACATTCCCCTATACTCTTCTATGTTGCAAAAATAAAAATAAAAAACCCTGACTTGTAGTGCTTCATCATACTCCTTTTACATGTTTTCCCAATCCTATTAAAATAAGTTGGATATGCCTAACATTTGTGTCTTTTAGAATTATTTGTACAACATGGATACCTATCTATCTAAAAAAATTATGATCCCAAATTTGTTGAAAAAATTGGTTAGTGAAAACATATAATCCATGGAATACCACAATCATTATGCCAATTGGAGAAACTACAAGGGGGTAGTATTTCATACTCACATAATGGGTGATTGGTAATGAGGGGTGAGTATGCTTGCTAGCACAACCTTACCCTTTCCTCTTTTATTGCTGCAAAAATTAAATAATAACAATCATTGACTAACAATACTCCACAATATCCATTTCTGAGAGAATTGATTTGGAATAACATGTAAGCGCCAAGTGGAATACACAACATACCCATTGGGGCTATTGTGTATGCAAATTGACATACAAAGTAGCCCATTGGGGATGCTGTGTATGCCAATTGGTATATAGAGCAGCCCCAATGGCATGTTGTGTATGCCACTTGGTATACACAACAGGCCATTGGGGATGCTTTGTATGTCAATTGGCATACATAACATGTATTGGGTCTACTGTGTATGCCAAATTGGCATACATAGAAACCCCAATGGGATTCTCTGTATGCAACTAATGTAGGCATGGAAGAGATGATGAATTTATATGTATAATTAAAAATACTTATAGTGTGTCAATCTTTCGACGCCCATTCGTCTCACTTCCGATGACTAAAATGTGGCTAATATAGAGAATTTGTCGTTGAATATATTCTCTCTCATCTGAATTCCGACGAACCTAGTTTCTATATCGTCTCACTTTCGACGCATGAAACATGTACGATATAGAAAATTTGTTGACGAATAGTTTCTATTTTGTCTCACTTTCGAAGAATGAAACGTGGCCAATTTAGAAACTTTGCCAACGAATAGTTTCTGGTTCATCTTACTTCCAATGAATGAAATGTTGCCAATTTAGATTCTTCATCGATGAATAGTTTATATATCGTCTGACTTTCGATGAATGAAATGTGGATGCTATGGAAAATTAGTTGAACAATAGTCGCACTCGTTTGTCTCACTTTCGACGAATGAAAATGTCGGCATTGAGATGACCATTTACGTCACTGTAGAATTGGGACTTCGACACCACGTGTTTTTCAGAGAAGTTGGAAGTGAGATGATGAGGGTATTTGTCGAAAGTTAGAAAATACTAGAATCAATGTTTGGGGGGTCTAGGTTTTGTCGGAATTCCAACATCCGTATGTCGGGATTATGACAAAAGTGCCATCGAAAAATGACATAAATTTACTAGTGAGGAATACACCTAGGCCATTCAGCACTAGAAAATCCCCGTGAGTGAATGAATCATTACCCTTGGTCATATCAACACTATCATAGCCCCGTGCATGACCAATCTAGGATAATGTATGCCCGATGCTTATCTGGGCCACTCACCACTAGAAAAGCCCCGTGGATTCGTGAATCATTCTCCTTTGTTCATATCAACACTAACATAGCCCCATGCATGACCAATCTAGGAATAATGTCTGCCTGAACCTAGAGAACATCAACATAGCTAGGAAATTTACCACTAGAAGAGTCATGTGAGTGAATGAGTCATTCTCCCCTTGGTTATATCAGCACTAGCATAGCTCCATGCATGACCAATCTGGGGGAATGTATGCCTGATGCTATCAACATACCTCGACCATTCACCACTAGAAAATCCCCGTGAGTGAATGAGTGATTCTCCCCTTGGTCATATCAGCACTAGAATAGCCTCGTACATGACCAATCTGGGGGAATGTATTCTTGATGTTGAAACATCAATGCTCATAACTATCCAAATCAACATGGCTAATCCCGTGTATAATCCTACTTACCCAAATCAACATGGCCACTCTGGGAGGATATCTGCAATCTAATCATCTGTGGATAAGTACTAGAGCTTCATTTCTCTCTTCTATACCATATCTCGGGTAAAGTCCTGCAAGAATATTTTGAAGTTGCACAACTTCACGAATTGTGACACTGACTGTGACATACTCTATCTCTACTATACTAAGTGCTACAAAATCCTACTTCCAACTTATCCCAAAAATTGTAACTGATTCCAAGATGAAGAAACTCCCTGAGGTGCTTAATATTTCTACTGCACTCTTGCTCAATCAGAATATGTATATCTTTGCAGCCTCACTTCATCACCTGAGACAAACCATATCCAACTATACCATGCTTCACTTCCACCCACTGGAAATTCCTTGGCTTCAACCAAATACTGGCTCAAGGTGCTCACTACAAAGAAAATATTTGGCCTAGCATTAATCAGGTACATCAAGGATCCAATCTACTGCATGTACATCATGGGATCCACCAAATATGAATATAAAATAGAATCACTCAACTTCTTCATATTTTTCATCATAGGTGTATTCATAGAATTATAGTCTATCATATCGAATCTCATCGGTATCCCTTGAATTAGGAAGATATCATATGATCTCATCACATCTCTAATACCAAGAGTACATCCGGATAGGATCCTCCATCTTGAAATCTGAGGCCAAATCCCTCTATCACTGGAGCAAGTCATGTTGTCTAGTTTGCCTCACTATTTTCTCCCTCTGTGACTGATACAAGATCCATACCCAGTCCTCCTAACTGGCTACCTCCTATGTCACTATAGCAAGATAACATCTCCTAGAATCCTCTTTCCTCTGAAGATTATGTCTGGCCTTCTCAAATCATGACACTTATCTGTCAGTCCTGGGAGATGTCTCTCTCCAACCTAGAGCTAGGGGGGGGAACTCTCTA
The DNA here is from genome assembly GCA_032191745.1 of Picea mariana. NCBI lineage: Eukaryota > Viridiplantae > Streptophyta > Pinopsida > Pinales > Pinaceae > Picea > Picea mariana. Next base: position 16,197 of record JASDQU011029216.1, read on the forward strand.
TTGATCCAACTGAATCTCTCTAAGATTGGGCTCACTCTGATTCTATACATTCTTGGTTAAAACCAATCTCATCGAGCATCCATCGATCATAGAGTACCATGCTCCCTCTGAAACATGGATCCCTCTGAGTCTGTACAATCTCTGGAGCCATCTGTTCCCTCTGCATCTTCTGAATTCTGATCTCCAATGAAATGTCCTAGGAGGATGCTCCTCCCTATTAGATCCTGAGGGATGAATCCCTATGAACTTTAAATTCCTCTGAACTGGTACTAGGTGGGGCCATTTTACTCACCACTGGTGGAGCCACCTGATCCTCCCCATCAATATCCATGTGGAACACTCTATATCCCACAAAAGTATCCTTCTTTTTGAAAGGTTCTAACTTTTTCTTCTTCTCCTTCGGTATATGGATGTATACTGTCATGTATACAACTCCATGTTTGGATAGCCTGCTCCATGTCTCAAACTAGATACCATCTAATCTGTTTCCTCCTTCAACCATCACTATAGCTCTCTCTTAGAGCTATCACCTATGACCTTCCTGGAACAAGCACAATGACAAAAAAATAGCAGACAAGAACAATATTATTAAGATAAGGGAATATGAACAAGAATAAAAAATGGGAAACAAGAAAAACAATTTTCTAGTGTTGTTACCAATCATTCCTCTGTGGTAACCTTCCTGGAACAAAACAAGAACAAAAGACAAGAGGAACACTTTTCTAGTGTTGTGACCTCCATAGTGATGCAACCCCCCCACCTCCCGGGGCTTGCGTGACCTCCCGGTCTAGGATCGTTCACATAGGAGCTAGATTAGTTCTTGGATCCTTGTTGGATCCCCTCTTAATGTTCAAAATCCCCTTTAAATTTCTCGTTCAGGTCCCACAAAGACCTGCAGGCGCTTTCTCTATGCCCCCTTTTCCCTTTAGAATCAAATTCAGGCGCTAGCCCCTTAAAGTCGACCAAAATCACATGTGACCGAGGGATATGACTGAGTTCCTAGAAAAACATGCTACTTTGGCGCTTTGAAGCTTTGGGCTCTGGGAGTCTTCACAATACAACACCCCAATTCCTCCGAACATCGAAATGGTGAAGACCCGAACATATATGGGATCTGTTATCCCCTATCCTAGGGTTAACTAAGGATATCATGTCTTGAGGCCCACAGGTCCTAGACATGGAGTGATGAGAGCCATATGACTTGAGCATGGCCCCAGAGCCCCCCTCTTTATCCATCCCACTAGCGTGGTCCTGAAGTAGCAGTAAGTCATTCTCCACGAGGTAATGAGTCTAGGTATCATGGTATGTGTCACTCTGATTATTAAAGAACTTGAATATGTTGAACTGAATTCTCCTTCATTTCATAAAGTTTTCTTGGAAATTATGCTCTTTAACTTGTTCATACCTGGAAGGGTGACATGATTCCCCAGTAAGTTGATCTCGGGATGGTTTGCCACTGAGTGGGTTTATGAAAGGTCATCGTCCATTCCCTCCATACTTACCACTTTCCATCCTTACTCCTCTCATTTTCCCCTACCTTTGTTCGGGCATTGTGTTTGCCACACTAGGAAGGGTTGTACCTTTCCTTGTGAGAAGAAGGGGCTAAAGGCAGAGAGGGTAAAACTAGCTGACAAGAGTTAAAAGATAAAGAAGGAACCTTTGAGATGCTTCTCCCAAGGATTCTTGAGAAAGAAGTAAAATGCTTCTCAGTAAGAAAAGGGAACCTATAAGATAATGACACTCAAGGTATTAGTTGGTGGATGGGAGGTCTCATCATGATCCGACCTATTATGACCATGGGAATGTAGCATTATGACACTACCATCTATTTGGTCACCAAACCAGGGTAGTGGCTCTTGGTGGCATAGCCAAGAGAAAGGGGGTTTCATCACGAGCCAACCCTCTCATATCCATGAAATGCTTGTGGGTAATGATGTCACCTATGGTCACCAATCCAAGACAATGTCCCTCAACTTTTCCCTTGAAGCATAAAAGAAAAATATCCAAATCAATAAAGTTAGGAATAAAAGGCAGTGAATGGGCTAGGACAAAATGACATCCATGACAAGGTGCAGCTCGCCCCCTACAGAGGCACCCATAGGTAAGACTTACATTTCCTTGTTATCACTGCACCTCTTGCCCTAACACTTACCCCACACCACCTCATACACTTACATAACTTGAACTGGTTCTTGCCTGGGAAACACCCCAAACTTAAGGAGGATTGGCCCAATAGGACACCCTAATTCCCTCTTCAAACTTGACTTGTTAAATTTCATAACGTCTTCGAGCATTTGTCTGGGTAAAGGGGGGGTTTTATGCACATGTTTGGGTAATTTGATTATTGGATGTGATTTACATGTTATGATCCCTGTGACTTATGAACCCATGGAGGGGGTACTTGTTGTTGCTGTAAGACTTTGGCCGGTGAACATGTATACTCAGGGGAATGATTAGCTCGGACCTCCATGGGGTTTAAATCACATAGATGGATGTTGTAACCCCAGTCAGGGGAAGGGAGACATCAGAGAGTTTCACCATGAAGAAAGAAGGATGTTTCCCTAGAGACACTCTGGCAGACCTAGACCCAGGGGGATATTTCTCTTCCACCTAGACATTGACCTTTGAGAGCCCATGACATCATCATTATGACCCTGGACGTCATCCATATCTAGGGTTTTCATATTGAGGGAAGTTGTGAGCTAGTTGGCACATGTGGGCATCATCCAAGGCCTTTGGAGGCAAAAATTTCTATACATGGAGCTCAACATTCCACTTTAGGGGCTCAACGCCACGCTAGAAGGGTGTGACATCACCCTTGGAGATAATTTCAGGGGTTAATTACTTTAATTTATGTAAAACTGGCTTTTTGATATAATTTGGCCAGGTCGGCCTTTTGGTGACCTAAAATTAATTAAAGGTCATTGATATTGTATAAATAGAGAGAAATTACTCTCACCAAAGTAGTGTGGTTGAAAATTTCTCCCTCTTTAAGGGTTATTGGCTGAAATAACTAGTGCACAACTTCTTGGAGAGACAAATTTTTGTGTATCTTGGCTATTTTTCATGGCGTAAGATCTTCAACTAGGGTTTGGCTTGATTATTATTGGTGAAGTAAGTAGAAAATATGCAATTTGTTTATGTTAATGAAGGCTTGTGGTAAATTTTACTTGTTTCATGTTAAATCTTATAAAATTGCTTTCTTAAACCCTAGGAGAGAAACATAAGTTACTTCTTTCTCTCTATAGTCTTCTACTTGTCTAAATTCTTCAAGTACACTTGGTTTAAGAAGTGACTACAAGAGCCCTAAAATGCTAGCTCTCTAGTGGCCTCACTCTAATTTCCTATTGCATACATTATTTTAATAGTTTAAGGAAAGAATATTTGCTAGGGCCTAAGATTCCTTACTTTCTAGCAAATTTATCTTTGAGGCATTGGGTTGCCAACACCTCCTTCACCCATCCCTTCTCCTTTTACTAAGCATTATCATTTCTACTTTGCTCCAATTTTTGCTGCTACTATTGACTCCATAAACCCTAAAAGGCACTAGTCTACTCACTATAGTTAAAAATTGATCAAACAAACACTCAAACCTTTCTCCTTGAAGATTTTACTGACTTTTACTAACCTTAAACTAGACTAATTCCTTAGCTAATTTTCTGCTGTTGCAAATATTTGCTACAAACATAATAATTCATGCTAATTTTCTGCATTCACCTACATAACTTGCACTTAGCTCAGTCAGAAATTGCTTGTGACAATTGCCTATCAATCTACTAGACAAATGCTAAGTTTGCATGCTGATTCCTTGCAATTTTGAGCACTAGAATTTGCTTCTGTTACAAAAGATTGATACAATCATCTAAATGCAGCAAATTCTCTACAAAAGTGACATTAAATGCTAGCTAGACACTATGAAATCTGCTTGTGACAACTTATTATCATTCTTCCTGTTTAAAGCTACAATTTCTTTTCATTTTCAAGCAATTTCAAGGCATATTCTTTGTGGCTGTTACAAAATATTAATTGCTGTTGTAACTCATTACATTTATACAAATTTATATCATATAGCTTATTTTTTGAAGGTTTATGGTCTTAATAAGCACTAACATCATGTTTGTACACTTGAAATCTGCCATATTGTCTTTGTTGTCTTGTTCTGGGTAGGTACACTCCATTTTACTATTGCTTCATCCCTTAAATACCATAAGAACCTTTTGAATTGAGTGACCAGTGAGAGGGGGATTTTCTTGCACCTTTTCCTTAGTCTTATTATCCCTTTAGGTAACTAGGGACATCTCCCCGGGGGTAACTTTGATATACTCCTAAACAGAAAGGGGTTTCCTATTAAGGTGACAATGATAAGCCACCCCCTATTACGCCAATCTTTCATTCACTTGCCTTGGGATTTGGGAAAGTACAGATTGTGTGATAACATTTTGGCACCGTTTTCGGGGAACATCGAGTCAATTTTCCTCAAACAACACTTTTTCAGTAAGCCTTTATCCAAATCCTTTACTTCACAAAGCTTACTTGATGACTCCACTAAGGGTGATTCCCTCTTTTCCTTTTGATGATCCCTAGAAGGATTATTTGGTGACTTCACTAATGACAAATCCAACCATGGCTTTGCAATGGGACCCAAGTAATTTTAAACCCTCGGATATGAGTGAAATTTTGGGTTACCCTTGACAAATGCCTCCAAGGTATGAAAATTGGCTCCCTAGATTCACTGGTAATGATGGGGTTATAGTCGAAGATCACATGGATAATTTTGGGATTTCTTTCAACTCCACCCTATCAGTGATGATTCTGAATATTTGACGATGAAAATTTTCTCTACCACTCTTCATGGAAATTCTAGGAAATGGTATGACGGTCTCCCTGATGTTAGCATTACATCTATGGACCAATTGGAAGAAACCTTTCTCAGGAAATGAAATATTAAAATAGAAGATATCCACATGCTGATAAAAAGACACGAGTACATAAAACAAACTAATAACGAGACTGTCAAGGAATTCCATACTAAGTCTGAGAATTTTCTACAACAAATTCCTGGAATCCATCGTCCTGAAGACACGTACCTTGTTTACCTCTATACCAATGCACTCTTAGTGTAATTAGGGTTTCTCCTCAGTAAAAAAGGGCCAAGAACAATCCAAGAAGCTTATCACATAGCTATACAAATCGAGGCAAATATCTCCTTGTTCAAGGGAGAACACCTCTTTACTCCAAAAATCAAAGTTGATGACTGCAAAGATACCCCAGATACTCTTAGTCTAGAGAGATTAGTTTCTTTTGATATATTTGTAGTAAATTCCAGGAAATAAGGGAACAAGTCATCGACCAATAAGAATTTGAGGAGAGAGATCCTAATGAAGGTTTCGAATCCCATGATGAAGAGAAAGAATTTACTCATGCTCCTACTGAGGATAATGAAGACCTGGTTGAAGAGTGAGAGCCTGAAGATATTAAACATGATGACAAAATACTGATGTGTGATCATCCCTTTGACAAAGCCATATGAGATCCTATGCCTCCTACACAAAAAGAAGAGGATGAAGTTAGTCAATTTCCTTTTTAGGTCTTTGACGATACCTTATTCTAAGATTCATAAGGTGAAGAAGAAAGGGAACCCTTGGACGAGCTAGATCATTCATATTATGAAGCTAAATATGTAAGGGAAAATCATGAGGATGAGGCACTCATGCTTTCTCCTCCATTTGATGAAGTTATCTAAGCCTTCGACACTCCTGCACAGGAAGAGGTGAGTATGATAAGTTGTTTCCCTTTCCAATATTTTGATGATGCCATATTTTGTGATTTGGAAAGAAAATAAGTGTTAGAGGAGCCCTTGGATGCTTTAATCCCTTTGTATTGTGATAAAGGTAATGACATGGTTGATAATATTGATGAGTTCATACACGTTGGAAAACATAAATGAGATGTGATTGGGTATCATGGGGATCCCATTTATGACATTGAGAGTCATTTCCAAATGTTTCCTTTACAACAATCATATGATGTTCCTAATAATTTTGACGTTTGGCAACAAGATGATGATATAATTACAAATGTTTTCCAAGCACACAAGGGTGACCTAGTTCTATGTTCTCCTGATGGTTTTCGGTCATACATTGAGGATTTTGATGAGTATTCCTTTGAGCACTTGGATTTATTCTATGAAGAATATTATCAACCACCATTGTGCTCATATCTTTATCAGGGTAAGGACGTTTCTTTCCTAAAACAAGATACTTGTGACAAGGTTTTCCAGCTTCCTTCGATTACTTTACCTTGTTATGTCACTAAGGATGCAGTTGGGAAACATGTCCTTGTCCCAAGTTTTCTCTAGGGAAGATCCTTCTTTTAGAATTCAAGGGTAGGTTGAATAGCTTAAGAAGAAGTTTGTTACCTTAGTATTTCAACTTTCCCTTAAAAAATTTCCAATCATCATCTAGGTTCTTGCTAATCCCTTCCTAGACCTCAGGATGGGATGACGTCCAAGGTAGAAAACCTTCAGACTCTTTGAGTTCATCCTTTGAGCCCTTGATTTTTCATGATCTCTTTTTGAGATGGATTGAACACTTTCCTAGAAGTGTAACTTGGCATAATTTTGTCCCTCCCACCTGCCTCCATGAGCTAGACTTTACGATTTATGATGATATGATACATGCTCTAACTCATGTTATTTTTGTGCTTAATTTGTCACTGTTTTGGTTTATGATGAAGCACATAGGTAGGTATTATGAGGTATTGATAGGATGGTTTCACTGGTTATATGAATACACCTATTATTTAACCAATAGGTAAATACAAATAAGTTAGATTAGGTAGGCCTTTGCATCCATTATATATACCATCTGCATATTACACTAGTATAGTTGTAGTTTCATTTTCATGTTGTATTTATCCATTATATATATGCATGCTTATGATTTTATTTATTTTAATATATCATATATGAGCGAGAGGTGATATGACCACCCTAAGGATTACTGTTATAACCCTAAATTGCACCACACATGCTTACCTGGCACACATTCTTACCTGGCATCAGGCCAACTCATATCCTTTCCTTGCCAAAGCCATGTTGAATAAACTCTTGAAAATTCTCTTAAATCAAGTGACACGCGCCCTAACTCACTACTGCATGCGTTGGAACGCTGGCAGGCCTACTACTGCATGTGTTGGAACGCTGGCTGGCCTACTACAGCCTGCATTTACCTAACAAAGCACAAAAACAGGAAAGTTGCCGATGGGACAAAAAGCTATGGGTCAGTTAACTGAAACTCCCAGCCATGCATGGCCGAGAGTTCGTCGAAAACCCTAGCTCCTTCTAGCCTATAAAAGAAGGGGTAGGGGTAATATTTGGAGGAGTAAAAATCATAGCAAAGAAACTCTACCCAATTGTCGAATCCATTTGTCCCAACCCTTTAGCCTTTCCTCAAGATTAAGGAGAATTCAAGCAAAGCAGTTGGAGGACAAAGAAGAGGAGGAGCCCAGGATCAGGATCAAGGAACGGTGGCTGGTCTCTATTATTATTGTAATTTGATTCATCTTGAGATTAATAAAAGAATACTTTTCCCATCCCAATGCATGAGTTATTTATGATTTATGCAATTTATGCTTAAAATGTCTAACCCTCAAGTAGAAAATAGCATGCATGCATAGTGTTTTGTCTTGATTGCAGGATTGTTTTTGGAAGGAGTAGCGCAAGAAAGTGGACAAAGCGCAACGGAGGATCTACACCAAACATCAGTAAAAAGGTTAGTAGGTTCTTTCCATGCTTGTATGTGAAAAAGGGGTTTTAGTTTTGGGGTGATAGGTGAAAAGTGATTTCTTTAAGGTTACGATCTGCATGCAAGTTTAGCCCTAGCTTGCTAGTTCGTAGGGTATTATTTCCCAACAACAGAATTGGCGACTCCACTGGGGAAGATACTCTTAGGGTTTCCGGATTTAGTTGAGATTCTTGGGTAGTTTAAAGGATTGTATTTTTTGTTTCTTTGTTTGTCTGTTTTCTGTTAGGTCAGAGCTAGCAGGGAACCTGGTTCTTTATACTAGTTTTTTCCTTGACTGTTGCTTGACATTAATTATCGGGACACACAGAGGTACACGTGGCCTGCAGAAGGCCTGCACGTGTGTAAACCATGCCCTAACCTTCTATAGCCCACGTTTGAACGCTTGCTGTAGTGGTTTCAGTAGCATGTAAGAGTCAGAGAGCTTGAGAGGCAGTCCTCCTCTTCCCTGTCAGAATTATACATTCTCAGGGGGATTTTTGGATCTTGTCTGAGTCTTGCTGGTTTGTAGTCTTGTCTCAGTTTGATTTATTGCATGTTGGTAGTTCTTGCAATTGTTTTTTTTTTTTTTTTTTNTTTTCCTGTTAAGAAGAAGCATCCAAGCCTTCAAGAGACCCTGGTTGTCAATACCAGAGGCCTCTTCCAGGTCTGGGCTGCCTGCGTTTACTTTTTTCTTGGATTTTATACCTACACGCGGCCTGTGCCAGTTCAGCCCGCGGGTACCCGCGCTCTGTTACAGCTCAGCACGCGTTTGTACGCATGCTGTTTCAGTGACAGTAGCGGGCTTGATTGGGTGCTTTTCAATCAGGGTGGGGCAGTCATCCCCTCCTGTGGTGAGAAGTGTTCCTCTCAGGAGTTTGAGTCTAGGGTTGCACAGTCAGTAGGTTAGGGCCTCTTATCCTTAGCCTGCTTTTTCTTAGTTGATGTTGGATAGAAAAGATAATTTTTTTTTTTTTTT
>JASDQU011029217.1:31331-42226 GCA_032191745.1 Picea mariana
AAAAAAAAAAATCCCACAATTTCTGCCAAGAAAAGTGCTCTGATACCACTTGTAATATACCAGATATAAAAAGTATGCAGAACAGAAATAAAATGCTAGAAATGGCAGAATAACAGTAATATAACCAGCATAATCTCCACAATAACACAAAAATGATATAAGAACAACAGCAGAAATAGCACTTTCATTCAGAAAGCAATGTTCACGGGCCTCTTCGAGGGAGCAACCTCCAGTCGAGCAGCGCTCTGTTACAATAATCTTCAAGCTAGGGTTTTCATACCCTCGACCCTTATTTATACTAAATATGTCTATCAAGAGAACCATCTAGAGGAAGATCCTTCTAGAAGCGGAAGCTTCTATTAGGTCTTCTTACATCCGCCTTATTCTATTTTATTGAAAAACCTTATTAATATTGACCTTTATTACATCCAAATATATTGCTCTACCTATGTGCGGGTTAGGACCCTAACATCGTAATATGAAGATGGAAAACTCAAAATCTATAACATCCTATCTTATGAGAGTTTCTCAGATTAGAGATCAGCTTACAACTATTGGAGATGTCATTAGTGACAAAGAGCTTGTAACCACAACCCTAAATGGGTTTCCAACATTTTGGATTCCTTTTGTACAAGAGTGTGTGCAAGAAGCAAGTTATCCAAGTTTGATAAGTTATGGGCAGATTGCACACACGAAGAATCTAGACTTGCAGACCAACAGAAGAGATTAATTGTTGACGAAGAGGAAGCTCTTACAGTTGAAAAAAAAAAAAGAAGATCCTTCAGGAGGAACAATAAAGAAGCTAACTCTGTAAGAGTTCCAGATAAGAAGAAAGATGTTTCAAAGATCAGATGCTACAACTGTCAAAAGTTGGGACACTTTTCCTATGACTGTCCTCAAGGAAAAGGGAAAAGAAAGCATCAAGCACATGTGGCAGAGGAAAAGGAATCTCCTCCCTCAAAGAAAGCTTTAGTAGAAATTGAGAAATATGTACTTTAAGTTGAAGATAGTTGATCTGAAGAAAGATAGCAAATGGTGGCGTCCATGGAGCCTCCCCACACAAAAACAAAAGATAAGTATTCATGTTTATTTATAGTATCTTGTTTACTTTAATACTTTATCATTACAAGTTAGATATTTTTGTGAGAATGTTAATTAACCTCGTTTTACTTCAGTATCTATGCAAACTTATGAAGGAAGTATCAAAGAAGAGGATGAAGAAAGAAATAAAATATTTATTTTAGAAAGCATATTGTAAGTTAGTTTACAGGTCTCGGAAGAAAGAACTTATGCCGTAACTTGCAAAAGCTAGACAACATGAGAAGGACGTATGATATGGTGACAGTCAGTAAAAATCAGACAGTATCCAGTATTTATATAGGAGCAGAAGGCTCCTAAAGATGCATAACAAAAATGTTCAAGATGAAGAAAAAGATGGATACTCCGATAGAGTTGATAAGATGCAGGTTACTACAAATTGCTCCAGTACCGTTCTTATAGATGCAGAGGGAGCAAGTTGATCAAGTATGAAGTCAAAGAGAAATGTTCGAACTCAAGAAGGCACCCAGGATATTACAGAAGAAAACTTCAAGGATGATGATTAGAAGCTCTTAGTTTGGTGCAAGAGGAAGCTATGTCTCCGAGTTCGAAATGGAGGATCGTGATTTGGTACAGTTGGGAAAGCAAATGAATGGTGCCTAGATATTTTGATCAAGACGAAAGTTATCCAATAGATGGATGGTGCCCAGCAGATGGGTAGCATGGTATTATACCATGGAAATATTTTGGACCACAAGAGATTTTTTAGATCCCATAGCCAGACCTTTGTAGAGAAGGAAGAGACCTTCGTAGAGAAGGAATGAGCAATCCCACAGGTAGACCTTCGTAGAGAAGGAGAAAGAGAAGAGACCTTCGTAGAGAAGGTGAATGAGAAATTTACCAAGGTTGGCCTCTGTCCAAGTGTTGAGTTTTGGATACTCTAGGGACATGATAGAATACCCTCATAGAGAGGGGTGTGACCACCCTCGTAGAGAGGAGTGTGGATGTTTCTCCAAAGGGCAGCAGGCAGATAATCTCCTCTGGCCAAGGATATAGTAGCCTAGAACACAAACCTTGACCATGTGGAATGGTTAGTTGGCTCTTGAGGTTTGTGTCGTGATCCTGCGTGGATCATGGAAAGGGAGTCTAGTCTTGCCCAGGCTAGCATCTTAGCTTCTCTAGTTCATGTGGGATGACTAGAAGTGAAGCTATGGTAGTAGTCCTCCCTAGTGGATGGGAGAGATAGATGACTACAAGAGAAGGGAGAACATAAAAGGAATGGCAAAACTCATAGAATATCTTCTGTGTGAAGATAAGAAAAAGTATCTTTTGCGTGAAGATGAAAGTAAGAAAGAGTATCTTCTGCATGAAGATGAAAGAAAGAAAGAGTATCTTCTGCGCGAAGATAAAGAGAACAAAACATCCAATGATTTATAGATATGCCAGTCGTGATGCCAGATGACCAAGTGGATTATATTGATGCCTCATGTTGCCTAGTTGATGATGTTATCCAGTTCATGCTGTTATCCAGTTGATGTTGTTACCCAGTTGATGATGTTGCCCAGTTGAAGATGTTGCCCAATTGATGATGTTGTCCAGTTCATGATGTTACCCAGTTAATGATGTTATCCAGTTGATGCTATTGTTCAGTCCATGATGACATCCAGTGACCTGTCAAAAGATAAAGAATATCCTTCTTGTTAAGAGGGAGTGTTAAAATATTGTGTAACTACAAAGAATATTCTTATCCCCTTTTGTGGATAAAGTAAAAGATAAAATATATTTATTATTGATTAGATCAATCCCCTATTGTGGATTGATCATGTCGAGCATTGTAATAGACCAAATCCCCTTTTGCGGATTGGTCAAACCCTAATTGTAATAGGCAGAATGAGAAGTCAGACCCCAGATTAAATAAAGGTGGTTATAACCACCCAAAATGAGAGGTCGGCCCTGCCAGTGAAAAGACACTTTTGTTCACACCTACCAAATTGTATAAATAAGAGAGGCCAATGCCTCATTTACTCACTCACTCAGTTGTTCATTAGAGCGCAAGTTTGGAGCTACAGTTGGAGAAGAAGGATGAGAGAGAGAGGCGCATTCTTGGGAGAGGACTTTCTCTAGTGTTTGGTTTATTGTCTTGGCATTGCATTGGCTATCTATATTAAGGAAGTTTTGCTGGGTTATCTTCCCCATGAAGGTTTCCCAGGATAAATGTTGTGTACTCTTGTGATTGTGTTTCTCTCAGTGATCCTATCTATGCTATTGTTATCTAGTAAATTGAAAGTAACCTAATAATAGCAGAAACCTTAACATGGTATCAGAGCTAAGCTGAAGAGAGCATCTTTCACAGAAAAAAGAAAAACATCATTGTGATGATTCTCCTGTGAGACGCAGTGAGAAAGAGATCTGTTGAGTTGGACGTGCATGTGGCTGAGCAAAGGTGAACGTAATCCTAGTGGCTAAGCACTAGTGAGTGTGATTCTCCTGTGAATTCTCCTGTGAGACGCAATGAGAAAGAGATCTGTTGAGTTGGACATGCCTATGGCTAAGCATAGGCGAACGTGATCCTAGTGGTTGAGCACTAGTGACTGTGATTCTCATGTGAGACGCAGCGAGATAGAGATGTGGACATCCATGTGGCTAAGCACAGATGGATGTGCCCCTAGTGGTTGAGCACTAGTGGGTGTATGAGATCCCTTGCTATATTGTACAAGAGTCAGACTTACCTGTAAACCCTATTTGTGATGTAAAGGGTATAGGTCAACCCCAGCATAAAGTGAAAGATAATTAATGTAAAAGATAATTAATATGGTAATTATTAATTATATTCTCAGTTATTGAGTTCGGCCTTGTTGTGCCAATAGACACTACTGTTGACATGTTCAATCTAATATAAATAAAGGTAAATTCCCCATTGAGGAATCATATCACAATGTGTGTTTGGAAATTTCAGCAAACACTTGTTGTTGGGAAAAGTGTGCACCTCTCTTGGGCGCTAGTCTTCTAGGGTTTGTGAGCACCCTTTTGTGTGCTAGTTTTATGGTGTGGGAGGTCTTTCTCTTGAAGAATATAGCAAAGGATTGGTTGGGTTTTCTTCCCTTGTTGAGAAGGGTTTCCCAGGATACTTCTTTTGTACTTGTGCATGGTGTTTCTTCTTGTGATCTTGGTTGCTGCAACAAATTGTTTATGGTTTAAGTAAAATGCTAAAAATGGAATGAACTTCATGCTGAAGCCTAGCTTATTGAAAACTCAACATGGTATCAGAGCATAGGTCTTCAAGAACCCCTGCACAAGCATTTAAAGCTAAGTCTTCCTTCTATTCTCCAGTTTCGTACGACCTCTAGGGTTTTCTGCAATTCTGTACGGCCCTCCTTTTCTGAAGTATTTCAACCCCTAAAACTTGGAAGTTGAGGCAAATTTTGGCATAGGAGAATACGGCCTTCTCCAGCGCACCTCCAAAGAATATCAAATGGAGATTGACAATGAGACAATACCTTCTCCCCCTTCAGCAGTTCCGAGGGAGACAGACATTATTCCCACCGATCCAGTTGCTCTAGTTGATATGCCCAGAGATATTGCAGTAGGGCATAAAAGGCCTGCCTAGGCTCGACAAACTCTGCAGGAGGCAGAGGAACATACAAGCCCCTCAAGGCACATCCCGAGAGAGCAAAAGAGATTTTCGAGCTACCCTTCAGCCATGAGCCAATTCATTGATTCTAAGCCTTATTGTCATGGAGAAGCGACAAGTGAACAAGTATGGCCAGATGCCATGACAGAAGAATACCAGTATTTCTTAAAGAATGGTGTATGAGATATTGTTCCGAGACTAGAAGGGAAGTTTGTGGTGACTTCCAAGTGGATCTATAAGATCAAGCATTCAGTTGATGGAAGTGTCGAGAAATACAAAGCGAGATTTGTAGCTAGAGGATTCCCACAAACAGAGGGAGTTGTCTATGATGAGACACTTGATCCAGTAAGCCCAATACACTTCCATCCGTACTACCATCCATGAGTTGGAAACTACATCAGATGGATGGATTCTTGATGAGTTTGGGTTTCAGCAAGAGTGTTGCTGATGTAAACCTATATTATTACATTGTTGGTAATGAGAGCCTGATTTTGATGACTTATTCAAGAATTCGTGCTGTTGGATACAAGCAAGCTTTGAATTATGATTTCAACATGAAGGATTTGGGTATGATGCACTACTTCTTGGGACAAGAAGTATGACAGAGGACTGATGAGATTTTTCCTGAGTCAAGGAAAATATACAGTGGGGATATTAAAGAAGTTTAGTATGACTAAATGCAAAATCATGCCTACACTGATGGTGATGGATTTGAAGAAAATGAATGATGATGATTCAGACGAGATTGATCCACAGCTGATTGGATCACTGATGTATCTGGTTAACACCAGACTCGATATATGTTATGCAGTGAATGTACTTAACCAAATCATGAGTCAGTCAAGACAGACTCACTGGACAGCAATGAAACATGTATTGAGATATCTACGAGGCACAATTGGATATGGCCTGAGATATGCCTCCAATGTAGACTTGAGTTTGTAGGGATATGCAGATTGGGCAGAGAGCGTAGTGGATCGAAAGAGCACCTCCGATTGTTGCTTTACTTTAGGGTCTGCCATGGTTTCCTAGTGCAGCATGAAACATAGCTCTATGGCATTGAGTACCGTAGAGGCAGAATACATAGCATTGAGTGTGGCAGTCCGCGAAGCAGTGTGGCTTCGCAAACTTCTGATAGATTTATTCGATCATGAGATGGATCCTACTACTATTCATTGTGATAACCAAAGCTATGTGAAGCTCTCTGAGAACCCTGTGTTTCACGATAGATCGAAACACATTGAGATAAAATATCATTATATCAGAGATATGATGCAGAGGAAAGCAGTACACATGCAGTACCTTCCTACACATGAGCAGATTGCAGATATCTTCACCAAACCGCTTGCTAATATGAAGTTCGAGTACTTTCGTGAGAAACTGGCTTGGTGGAGAATACCTCTCTTGCCGAGAGGGAGTGTTGATGACTACAGCCAAGACAAAGTTCGAGTACTTCTGTGCGAGACTTGGCCTGATGGAGAATGCCTCCCTAGCTGAGAGGGATTGTTGATGATTACAGCTGCGTGAGACATCCTCCAGGACATAGACTGGGTGAGTCGGCTTGAGAGAAAACCCATGAGTTGGGTGTGTGGTTCCTCTCTGAGATGGAGAAGGAACGTTGTGTGCCCCTGTGTGGGGTGAGGAAGCCCATGAGTTGGGTGTGTGGTTCCTCTCTGAGACAAAGATGGAACGTTGAGTGCCATGTGTGGGGTGAGGAAGCCCATGAACTGGGTGTGTGGTTCCTCTCTAAGACGGAGATGGAATGTTGTGTGCCCCTGTATGGGGAAGCCCATGAGTTGGGTGTGTCGTTGTCTCTGAGACGGAGATGAAATGTTGTGTGCCCCTGAGAAGGGAAGATGCTCATGAGATGGGTGTATCGTTTGAGATGAAATGATGTGTACCCCTGTGAGGGGTGAAGGAGCCCGTGTGATGGGTTTATTGTTCTCCTTTATGTAGAGAGTTGAGATGATGTGATACTCCAGATGATTCTCCTCTGAGACGCAATGAGAAAGAGATCTGCTGAGTTGGACGTGCCTGTGGCTGAGCACAGGTGAACGTGATCCTAGTGGTTGAGCACTAGTGAGTGTGATTCTCCTGTGAGACGCAGTGAGAAAGAGATCTGTTGAGTTGGGCGTGCCTATGGCTGAGCATAGGTGAACGTGATCCTAGTGGTTGAGCACTAGTGAGTGTGATTCTCCTGTGAGACGCAGTGAGATAGAGATGTGGACATCCCTGTGGCTGAGCACAGATGGATGTGCCCCTAGTAGCTGATCACTAGTGGGTGTATGAGCTCCCTTGCTATATTGTACAAGAGTCAGACTTACCTGTAACCCTATTTGTGATGTAAAAGGTACATGTCGGCCCCACGATAAAGTGAAAGATAATGTAAACGATAATTAATATGGTAATTATTAATTATATTCTAAGTTATTGAGTTCAGCCCTGTTGTGCCAATAGACACTACTGTTGACAGGTTCAATCTAATATAAATAAAGGTAAATTCCCCATTGAGGAATCATATCACAAGTGTGAGTTTGGAAATTTCAGCAAACACTTGTTCTTGGGAAAAGTATACACCTCTCTTGGGTGCTAGTCTTCTACGGTTTGTGAGCACCCTTTTGTGTGCTAGGTTTTGTTATCCCCCACTTTTAGGGATAACTAGGAGATCATGTCTCGAGGCCCACAGGTCCTAGACATGGAGTACTGAGAGCAGGATTGACTTTAGCATGGCCCTGGAGGGCCCACCTTTTCTTTCTTCCAGCATCTTTATCTTGTCAGCAGCAGCAGCATCCATCACCATCGGTTTAGTCTTGTGTCAGAGATGGTTCTTGCTCCATGAGGTAATTAGTCCAGGTATCATGGTATGTGTCACTTTGATCATCAAAACCATCGAATGTATGCATTTGATTCCTTTTATTTCTAACAACTGCTTGGATCTTACACTTGCCCACTTGACCATGTTTGGGCGGATTGACAGGGTGCCCTAGCAAGCCTGTGTCTGTAGGTTCTGGTTTGCCACTGGGGGATTTCTGAAAAGCCATCGTCCGCTCCCATGATAGCACCACTGTTTCATCTTGTTTTCCGCTCACTTATCCCATTCCACTTGTCCGGGCACTGGGTTGACCTATTTTTCAGGACTGCACCTTATCTCGTGGGACGAAGGGGCTAAAGGCCCAGAAGGTAAAAGCAAGCTGGTAAAAGATAAAAGCGTAAAAATAAAACCTCAAGATGCTTTGCCCAGGGATCCCCGAGAAAGCAATAAAAGGCTTCTCAGCAAGAAACAAGAGGCACCCCGAAAAATAAAACAACACCTAACCAGAGGATAGGGGGTCTCATCACTGTTAATATTTAAGCCATTATTATAGATGTTTGCATTTCATTATATAACAATAGCATAATCCAAGATCACTGAGAAATACACAATCACAAGAGACACAGCATTTATCCTGGGAAACCCTCTAGGGGAAGAAAACCCAGCAAAACTTCCTTAATATAGATAGCCAATACAATGCCAAGAGATCTCTTAAACTAATACAGAAAGTCCTCTCNTTTGCATCCTTGTATTCTTCAGTTGAGTTCTTAGATTCATCTTCCGGTTTATGTTCTTTCCTTCATATAGTCTGGTCAAGGCATCAAACATTTCTTTTAGAGTCTTCTTAGATGACACATAAGGAATCAGGTGGTCTGTGATTGAATTTGCAATGATTCTTTTGGCCCTTATTGTGTCCTTTTGATGCTTTGCCTTTTCTGTAGCATCGGCGGGTTCCGGTACTTCTTCTTTGACGAATCTTGCTAGGTCATTCTCTTCAAGAATAAGGCCAATCCTATACTTCCAGGCACGGAAGTTTTCCACTCCTTCTAGCTTGTCAACAAGCTTAACGCTTGTAGACATCTTTACCTGGAGCTAGGAAAATGACCGAAAAATGAAAGTGCTCAAAATCAAAATCTGAACTTACAAGGAGGTGCGCTTGGCTGAGTCGAGTAGCCTGGTGTGTTTGGATCTGAGAAAATCCAACTTTTGCTCCTCCAAATTTGATCTGCGGATTTCTGGACTAGTGCTTCTGGTACCTCTGGTACTCTGGTACTTCTGGTACACTGGGTTTCTGGTACTTCTGGTACTTTGTGAAACTAGGGTTTCACTTTTCGGGAGATCCAACCACTGAAAAGGTGTGCTGAGAGTGCCAAACTGATCCTTAGGGGAGGGCGCACTTTTCTAGATGGTTTTGGGGTTGAAAAGCTTCACCATCAAAAAGCCCTAATTTTCATGTACGACAACAATGACGTTTTTCACTTGTGAAAGATGCTTCCTTCAGCTTGGCTCTGATACCATGTTAATGTTTAAGCCATTATTATAGTTGTTTGCATTTCATTAGATAACAATAGCATAATCCAAGATCACTGAGAAATACACATTTACAAGAGACACAACATTTATCCTGGGAAACCCTCTAGGGGAACAAAACCCAGCAAAACTTCCTTAATATAGATAGCCAATACAATGCCAAGAGATCTCTTAAACTAATACAGAAAGTCCTCTCCCAGATATGCGCCACTCTCTCTCTCCTTCTCCAGCGGCAGATCCGAAACTTGTCTCTCAATGAGCAAGTGAGTTGTGTGTCTAAGTGAGGTGCTAGCCTCCTTATTTATATTAGACTGGCACGTGTGAAGTGTCTCTTCACTGGCAGGGCCGACTTCTCCCACTGNGCTGGGGCCGACTTTTTATTCTGCCTATTATAATTAACATTTGACCAATCCGCAAAATGGGATTTGGTCCTATTACAATAGCCGACAAGATCAATCCACAATGGGGATTGATCCGATGAATAATATATCAAATAATAATTAGAATACTGTTTGCAGTTACATTATTTCAACAGGGACCACTTTCCAAGGTACCCAAATCTCAACCACCAATATGTGCCAAGCGCACTCCCCCACATGGCTAGCATGCTTCTTGATGCAACTGCTCAATTAGTGTGCCCTCCTAGTCCAATTTAAGTCCTAAGTGCCAAAAAAATTGCTGAAGAGGCCAATGAGACAAACTCACTCTTATTGAAATTCTTTCCCACTGATGCACCCCCTCTCCATCAAGAGTCAAACACTCTGACCAACTTGCTGCAGCTGCAGGAGAATAGGTTCCGAGCAACATGTAAACTAAACATAGAACTCATTGTGGCTTTACTTGAAGCAATTGTTATGAAGGAGAATAAAGTCACTTAAGATCAAGAATGCTCCCGTCCCCATCCAAATTTAAGGAATTAGCTGAACAGAAGCAGCTTAGATGTATTAACTTTGTTATGAAGTTCCTCATTAAAGCAAAATTTTAAGCTGTTTCCTTATTTGCTGCATCCATGGTGTTTGTGTTTGATGGTTTTGTTTCTATGAGTTGAAACTTTAGAGAAGTAACTATGTTCTCTTTGTTAACTGTCTATAGCTACAAAGTTTTTGCATGTTCTAAAAACAGTGCAGTAGTTTTTGTGCACAAAGTTAAATATCATTGCTGATTTCTTACAGAACCTTTTTCATTACTATATTGTGCTCAGAGAAAGGAGCTCTGTAAACAGCGGGAAGAGTTAGAGCAGCGTAAGAAAAATCTGCAGGAAACTATTGCAAATCGTAAGAAGTTTATCTCGAGTCTTCCTTCACATTTGAAAGCTCTTAAGAAGGCATCATTACCAGTGCAACAACAACTAGGGATTCTTCATACAAAACGTACAAAGCAACACCAATTGGCAGAGCTACTTCCAGCCCCACTTTATATTCTATACTCTCAGCTCTTAGCACAAAAGGAAGCTTTTGAGG
Source organism: Picea mariana (assembly GCA_032191745.1). NCBI lineage: Eukaryota > Viridiplantae > Streptophyta > Pinopsida > Pinales > Pinaceae > Picea > Picea mariana. Next base: position 41,803 of record JASDQU011029217.1, read on the forward strand.
AGCCTATTGATCTTGAAATTGTGGGAAGTACAAAGGATGCCCAGTCGTTTGCTCGCCAGCAAGCCAACAAAGATACAGGTTTTTCTGTAAAATTCAATTATTTGTTTATGGCTTAAGGGGGGATGCATTTTTATGTTTGCTTTATTTTCATAATAATGTGGCCTTGAAATACTAATTTTATGCCTGGATCAAAACATTACATCATAGCGACTCTTGTGATTTGCAGGTGCTTCTACAGGCATCGAGGAAAGCAAACTGGATGATGATGTGCCTGAAGAAGAGGATGATTCCCAGAGACGGAGAAAAAGGCCTAAAAAGGTGCAGATCAAGGAGAATGTGGATGCAACCGGTTTTTATCAAGTTCACCCTCTTTCTGTCAGTGTTCATGTCTATGATGATGAACTGACTAGTGGGACAAAGCCTA
>JASDQU011029220.1:0-27624 GCA_032191745.1 Picea mariana
TAATTTGAAAATACCTTGCATGTATCTAATTGTCCCCCTGACTTTAGATCATTTTGTGTCCAATTGAATATTTGACTACCACCATCAGCCATTAATTATGCTTCGACCAAGGGAAGTCTTGAGTCCCATTTACCATCAACTTCGTCCATATTTATCATCCAAACATCACTCTTACTAATTTAATACTTGGTACCATATTTGTCAGTAGATTTCAAGGAGAACTTTTCCCTTTGCAGTTGCGACTCCAATCCTATTGAATTCAACACCAATTTCCAGGAATGTTGTAATATCTCAGTTTACATTACCATAAAATTGGTGAGCCTTATATAGGACTGAGAGATTCATCATTTTTCTCTACTTCCATTTCCCCCCCTGATGTTCAATATCAGGACATATCCATGTCGAGATGGGTCTTACTTTGTGATGGTTATAGTTTCCTATTCAACTTGAAGACCCCTAGGCTTAATAGGACATCAATTCCTTCAAGTACAAACACATGCTCCAAATGTTCACTTCAATCTCTAGGGCACATTCCCCTCCAGAACTATCATTTTTTGTTACCAACACTCCTGAGGACACTGCAAATCTCTACTTTATCATTTTTCTAGTTACAGGATCATCCAGGTCTTCATATTTCTGATGATCAGATATAAGCCCTCAAACTCTTGTCCACTATTGTAATCATTTTTTTTTACGGCACAAGCATGGAGCATTCCTTCCTTGTTTGTATAAATCAATTTCATTTTTCAGGGAGGATTATGTGTTTGTGGGTGGATCTCTCCTTCTTCCTCCACAAGCGGTCCTTGTTCCTTCAAACCTTTTTTCTCTTCCTAAAGCAAATAAACAGTGCACAAAGCAAAAGAAACAATGATGTATTTCAGTTATACATCTAATCTTGACCTCACACATTGGGGGGGGGGCATMTATTATCACCTAAAAATCGCTCAYRGAGCTATACAAGTGACCAYTGGAAGGGTCATTAGTTTAATGCACAAAAGTTCATACTCATGGTATTAATACGCCATCTTCAACAGAGTATAAAATTATACAAAGTGGGTTTATTAATTATCTAGGCAACTTAACAATGTGGTTGTTTGTAAGTTTTAAACTTGTGAAAGAAAACTATGCATATATATTCTTAAGTAAAACATAAATTAATCAATGGCTCATACACATAGTACACGAAGATTTATGCTAGAAACACTTAACTGGGAGAAAACCCACCTTCCTTGGTGTCACACCTCTCAACTCTTCATTGTATTAATTTCACCATTCACAATACAATATATACAATATTTTAAATATTCCGCGGCTATCAAAACCATGATCCCTTAATCCGAGATTAATTTAGAAAACTGTTAAAAATAGCAAAAAATGCAAATCCAACACACACCCCCACACACATGAAAAGAATATAACACATACCCAACATTTTTGCATGATGTCCACATGCCCACATGACTTTTCCCTTTGAAATTTGCATGGATTGACCAGAAGTGAGGTTTCACCCACATTTGGCACATTAATGACAAAGAATCCCATCAAGAGTAATTTATGGCTGAAGTACCAAAAGGCCTCGATACCATTGGAATTCAAGACTAGTATTATGGGTGGTTTCATGTCCACTCATGAATGGGAAGCTACACCCAAGTGGCATTCCCTTTCCCATTGAGAACTTGTCTTTACTAAGCTTAGTTTGAGGCCTATAAAAGGAAGCCATGGGCATGCACAAAAATGGGGAAACTAAAGAAAATTTATTTTGTGTGAATAATTTTAGAGAAGTCTTTTTTCTCATAATATCATTCACACACCCATAAGCACCAAATCTTTGTTTATTAAACCTCTCCCCTTTGGAGAGATTTCTACACCTTGTCTATACATTGAGAGAGAAATGTTATAAAGGGACACAAAAGAACCCATTCTAAGGAGGAGGAAGGGAGCTCACTTGCTCACTATTTCCTCTACAGTGTTGTATTTATGGTCTATCCATTGGTATAACAATTTATTCCTTGTTTTATTCTTGTTATTATATTTCATGCTCATTCTCCTCATACTATTGTTATTTCCCTCTTATGCTTGGATGATTTTGATTATGGCTCAATACTAACATTCTAACAAATTGATTGTGATTCTATCTAAGCCTAAGTAGCACTCAAATTGTCTTTTTTTCTCACCCAAGTGGTAAAAGAGACAAAACAATCAGGGTTCATATGATAATCACCATACTGATTCACCTTTAGACCATGCTACCCCAGTTTATGTTCCTAGTGTTCTGGTGGACTATGCCCTACAACTGGTGAATTATGTGGAATCATATCCTAAGTGTTTAGTTGCTTTTGAGAAGGAAATTTTATACTCATGTTTTCCTTCTTGGGACATGGTACCAACAATTGATTAGGGTATCCAGTTGGCATCTACTAACAATGGTCAGAAAATCCATTCTAAGATGGAATATGATTATCCTACTCCACCCACCTAGGTTGTTGAGTCTACAAGTTCGCATGATTTCCACTATTTTGAGTTTCCTTCATATGAGGCCATCATAGAATTCATGGCTTCAATAAATAATTCAAAGTAAAATGTGAAGCATCAATCATCTCTTCTTCCTAATTTGGAACTGATGAGGGTTAACACAATGATTTTTTATCTAGGACTAGAGGCATTTCCTAAGGCATCCAGTGAATTTCCAAGTCCTAACCAATTTTCAACTTGGATATATTTTTCAGAGATTTCCTTCGACTTCTTTTCTCTCAATCATACCAAAGATCAATGTTCCATACGTCATTTATGTCTTGATGGGCATCACAAGGAGCTACAATAGCTTGTAAGACTACTCACAATGAGTTTCTTTGAATGCAAAAATTCAATCTTATGCGGCATGGCCTCATCATGGTGTGCCACATGATGCCAACAAGGGCCCATGAGTTCATCGATGATGATAGGGATCCCTTTCATGAGCCTAGCAATGGGCTCTACTTTGCATAAATCGCCAAGATGTGTAGCGCCTTGTACATAGGTGTGTGGTGTGAGTTCTTTTTATTTTTGTGTGTGGGGTGATTGGTTTCGATGATTATCATTTTTGGTGCTTGATTTTCATATGTCAGGTAGATATCAATGACCCTCATCATAGGCACACCCATGGTGAGTCCAAGAGCTTAACATAGGTTGCATCAATTGTTAATTATTTATGTGTTATACTAGTATTTGTCATTAAATCAAGCATTCATAGATGCATGCATGTACATATGCATGGATTCCAATCACATCATTTGGATTCATAAGAAAGAGATGAATCATATGTACATAAAATATATAGCCATTATATCATGTCCAAAAAATCCAAAAACATTTTTTTTCAGATTTCACTACGCACTTTAACCTTGAGTCTAGTGGTTCTGGATGTGTTTTATAGAATTGGATGACATTTTGTGAAATATTTTTAATGGAGACATCCACTAAAACATGAGGCATGTGTTTCAAAATAGCATATAGGCATAGGTTTTTCCCTTCATCCCCATCATTCATTCTTAACCATCCATTTTTCCATTACAAATCCTTAGGTTCAATCTCGTCAAGTTGCGACATTAGCCATTATCGTTTGCACATAGTAACTTGTACAATGGTGCCTACACTTTATGGGAACCCTATTTAGCACTCTAATTTCCATCTAGTTCCCATGCTACAATTTCTTGTAGGCCCAGGAACCCTCCTTTAGACCCATTATGACTCGAAGTTAATCCTAATTCTTCTCTCTTCATCTATGTTTTGGCTATATCTCAAGGGGGTTCCTGTGATATTTATGTTACTTCATGGTCGCACATGCATATTACTACTTAATTCTTGGTTCCTACTACTACTTTGGTGTTTGATTTGACCTATTTCCTTTTGCATCATCTTGCCTCAGTTTTTTTACCTTGGAGAGAACTGTTTCTATGAGTGGACATCACTTGCCAGTACCATTATGCATTCATTTTACATAGGTCTATTCCACATGCTTGGAATATAGAATATTTTTGTTAATCCACTTGGTGTCTCCAGGTGAGCTCACTTTTAAATCATTTTCATGCTTGTTAAACCTTGAAAAAGACACTTGATCGAGTAAAATTTTACCTCTTTTTTCATACTCGTAAAAATATATGAAAAAAAAACACTACCAAGAACACTTTTATCTCTATTTCACACTCGAAAACCATGAAGGAGACACTTAGAGACAAAAAAAAAGTGAGGGCGGGAGTATACCATTGATTTGTATTTTCAAAAGTGGTAGTCGTCAATCTTGTCACCCTTGAACATGGCACCTATTTGCATATTTGTCTTACAGTTGGGTTATATATTTCCTAGGAGTTGTACCATCAGTATAAGTCATATATGCCTCTAGCTCGTTGCTCTTCCAAACACTATGGAGAGTGCTTCAATTCCTCATGCATTGTTGCACTATATTAGTGGTGCTCTTTGTTGAGGAAAAAATATGAAATAATCTTACTCAGGCATTTTCAGATCTTTCTTAGCTAGAGCAAGATAGACGGGAATATCACCCTATGTTTATAACCTCAAAAATTGTTTCCTAATCCACAAGTATTGGTTACAAGGGCTTAGGCTGATTTTTTATATAAATGAAAATTTGCTAAAAAAAATTCAATGTTTATGTAATTTTATGAATATAACAGATGCATAAATAAATGTAGAGATAGAAGTAAAAATACCAAATCAATCATTAACATAGATGAGACATAAAGCAATCACTTATTTCATTCCAATTTATCAAAACAATCATTCTCTTTACAAAATTCCTTGAGGAAGTTTGGACCAAATTCAAACTTAGATGCCCCCGATGAAAACCATACAAAAGGACTTCTAACAAAAAGTAAAAAACTGAACTTTAAAAGCCGGATCAGCTTGCCACAGATTGTTTCCCACTCGACTCTGCACAATATCCTTTATCAGTCACGAAATTTAATTCACAAACAGACAAGTCTACACAGACTATCAAAGATAGATCAACACCTCTAAAAAAAAGTGTCTTGATGATGTAATTCAGCCTTGAATCTTGTTGTCTACAATAGGACCATGTTGTCATAAAAGAGAGTTAATCTTTCAATGAATTAAAGAATGAATGAAAACTGAACTATCTCAACAAAACTCAAGAGCATACCTTAGTATTCTTTCTCCTTCTATTCTCCCCTTGTTCCTCTTTCTCGTCTTGCCTTTAAGAAATCAGAATTAGTTGAAGTAGTTAAACTACCTCTTTTAGTTAAGTTAATTAAAACTCAACTAACTTTTAGTTTAGGGGGGGGAATTAATAAAATAATAATAAGGGTCTTTAATAAATAATAACTAATAGGTGGGACCCCTTGTGACTCCCTTTAGTTTCTTAACAAACATAACACAAATAGTTAATCAATCAAACGCATCCCTCCTTGTTGCTCCCATCATCACTCTCATAATTTTGAAAATTAATATCGATGATATTTGAAACTATATCCAAAAAATATAATATCCAATATATCCAAAAATAGTGTGATGTCCAAAACTTCAGCAGTCAACTGTTCTCAACAATCAATAAATAAAAACACTCAAAAACCATATTTTCCACTCTAGGAGGCAATTTTCCCCTTGTTGCTACACTCAAAAAATGAATCTTGGAATAGTTGGTTCAACTCTTGTGGGTCTGCATCAAAATGTATAGAAAACATTGGCCTTATAGGACCCCTATTCCAATTTATTCTTCCCCTGTTACCCCGGCCATGGCTTCCTCTGCCGAAGAAGCTCATTCCTATATGCATTATTTTTTAGCAACTAATTTCTTCAACAAACCATACATGACATCTCTTTAAATATGAAACAAAGTTTAGCTCAGCAACACATCAAACTCATGCAATCCAATCCATAAAAATTGTTTAATGCTTGTCAATGAGCAGGGGATGAATAAGGGTTTTGGGATATATGAGGGATTGTATTGAGCGAAAAGTGGTAAAATGAAGGGGAGTAGATCATGATTACTACTCAACAAATCATCAAACAATCAACTGTATTGTAATAACAAAACATATCAATTGTAACTCATCCCTGTGCCATCCTTCAACTAATATAATATAGAGTTTTCATTTAAATATAATTTAATTTTAAGAACAAAGATTGAATAGTGGATCTGGGAAAGTGAGGGGATTTGTAATGTGCAGAAAAGTGAGAGAATGGCAGGGAAATAATGAATAATGTTCATAAAACAAATCAAGTAAAACATAACTATGTACTAAACTCAATACAAAAAACACCAACACCATATCAACACTCACTGTGTATCAAACTATTTATTGTCACAGTATTTAAATTTCTCAAAACTTCTCAATTAGAACAGTCTGTGCAATCATATTCATAATCAAAACAACTTTCCATTCAACAGTCTTGTTAAGAAAATTCTTGGTCTTTAATTCCTTTTCTTTCCTTTTAATAATTTAAAGAAAACACACAACAACATTTCTCCACCTCTATCCCATAATGCATTACTTACAAAAATATCATACATTGTCTACCAATTCACAATCGGCCAATTAAAACATATGCCCAGGTCCCTTTCCAAATACGAACAGACTTCCAAACATGTCTGATTTCATACATTATTCAATATATCAACCAATAAGTTTTTGTAACAGACCACAGTCAACATAAAACTTTGAACCTCATCATTGTCGATGTAACTATTTCCAATATGCACGATGATTCAATAATATACGCACAGTGAACATAACCAAATACACACAGTTACCAATTCCATAATTTGTTATAACCCTGATTAGGCCTAGTGAAACACACAAGTGTTTCCATTTTGCAATTAAGACAACGTTGTAAGAAAACATTGAGTGGAAACATAACGATAGGATAACAGCCCTCGACTGCATATTATTACTCATTCCCAATGACAACCTTTCAACCAATTTAGTCATAGAAAGACGATATAGGGACTCGATGAAACTTTCATAACCACTCCACTTGATAAACCAATCTTCGACAACCCAGAAGATGCCTGAAAGGAGCAAAACAATTGGGGCTTTTAAACCGGGCTATGTCATAATAAATACAAGGAGACAATCAAGAGCGTGCTCATTCAACAATAGCGCAGAGAACTGGAGGTCCTCAGAGGCATATCAACCATAGGCAAAAACCCTTTCGATATAAGCATAGTATAAATCTACAGGGTTTCCTTATAACTCTTGGTCTGGGCAATGGAACAACAGTTAGCCATAGAGGAAACAACGATGGGTAGGGTAAAAAAACGATGCACATAGTGCATTTTTCATTTGCAGAGGAGAAGCGAATGTCCATTGAATAGTGATAGTTACCAAGAACACACAGAGGTATAACCTTTGTACATTTTCTTAAGATCCAAACCATTTGACAACAACATCGGTGAGGATGCATAACTCGAGGCATGAGTTATATCACCCCACAACCACACAGCATATATATCGACGTTATGGCCACCCTACGACCAATTCCCGAGATACTTTGGTGTCGAGACACTAATCCCATGACCATGACTCTGGTATAAAAATCACATAGCAACCAACTAGCAATATGAATGCAACTGGATAGGGTTATACTCATGACTATGAAGAAGCAACTGGCAAGAATACACAGAGAGAAACCTTTCACCATTTTAACACAGAGCGTTATATAACCAATCCACTTATTATCCAGAGAGACCCACCACAATTTTAACCAACAGAGAAACCAGCAAATTTACAACTCAAACAAAACCCAATTCTTTTGCTTGCAATCCGAACAATTACGCAGTCATTCCAGGGAGAAAAACCACGCATTTACACAGTTGCAATTCTCAGGAAAACACAAACCCAAGCATTACTGAGCCATTGTTTTTTCATACACAGAGCGTAATTCATGGATGGGGTGAAAAAGAACCATACCTATAACCAAGAGCTTAAAAGGGCGAGTTGGCCGAGCGTTTTCTTCCCAAGCCTAAAATGCGGAGGTTAACCACCAACAGACCAAAATGCAACAAAGAACCATACTAGGGTGATGGCCTGATGGGGGAGTATGTAGTGACGTGCATTTACTGCATGATGCTTCCATCTCCTATCCTATTCAATTCCAAAGTAAAAGACATCCAACAGCCACCATATCATTTAAACCATGTAATCAATTTCCAAACCATTGAAATCTACGATGATATTCCTTGCCCAATGCGCCACCCAAAACATTCATGTTAACCTTTGCCAAGTTCTCATGCCATACCATATGCATTTCAATATTATACGCGCCCTAAAATAAATCAAAAGAAAATTGCATAGCCACTAACCAACCATGTAATAGTTAGGACTAACATGGTTTACATTTCCATTTGCACATAGCTTAAACATAGATCATTTTCTTTAAAGATTTTATTCATAAGTTTCTTTTCTTTGTTTTGGTTATGTTATTACTAACATGTTTCTTATGTGCATGTGGCCAGGTAGTGGGTCACGATGATTTGTGACATGATCAAATCATAGAAACTATAAATATATGCCAATCATAACATAAAAATAATGCTTTGAATTGCAGAAACATCCCATAAAATGCATCATCCACCTGTTACTATATCCAAAATGAAACCATGATTGCATTGTCAACCATATAGGACCCTGTAAGAAGCATTGAAACAGCAACAAAAAATGTGTGATATGACTATCTCCAAGCCCCCAGTCTACAAGGGGGTCCCACCTACTAGTATTATATTATTAGCATAGTTTAAATAATAGGGATTTAGCAATACTTTGCGGGCGAAATTCCTCATTGTGATTTTAATTGTTAACAAACTAGCGACTCCACAGGGAAATCTATTTCCAACAGATTAAGAACTCGGAATCTTTGGTTTCATAGACCAAGTAACATCATATCAAGAAGATATAAATAAGAATGATTATGCAACAGGGGGAAGTGAGCGGATTTAATGGAACAATGACCAGGAATTTGGGAATAACTCATGGAAAGTATTAAGTATGAGGGGGTTTATCCCTATAAGCATAATCATTCAACCAGAATTTTCTCTTGACTTCAAGGAGAAAAGTTTCTTGGACTTTCTCTTTTGAATCTCAAAATGGATGAAGAAGTGGAAAGCAGAAGTGGGATGTAACCAACTATCTCATAAAATAGTAGTGAAAGCAGATAACAAATTCAATGATTCCTTCAGGGGGAGCATCATAAAAGTCGTGTAAGCTTGATTTTTATTTACTAACAATACTTTGCAGGAGTGTCATTGTGGAAAAACTGATCCAACATTTTATTCTTGACTAAAAATTGAAATCAAGAGAACAAAAGCAAGAAATTTCATAACAGACATGAAACTGCAAAATTGAAAACTGCAGAAATGGAATGACATAAATGCAAACAACAGAAGGAAAAACACTAAAATGAAAGAATAATTGAAAATTATTGTAAAAGCAGAATTGAAATAGCAGAAATGAAAACCACTAAAATGAATGCAGAATTGAACTACTAAAATACAGAAAAATCCAAACAGCGTTAAACTCTTCAAGTTGGTTCCACATAGTGTTTTAAGTGAGAACCGTTAGTGTTGTAGGAAAACAATCGGTCTTGTAAATCCTTTAGAATGTAATATTTTTCACCCAGGACAAAAGTGATCTTGAAAGGACCCAGCCATAATTTTTGAAACTTTGAGTGTCTTCCCCTATCATCATGATCTGAATCCCACAGCAGTACTTTCTCATTGACTTTAAATTTGACAGTTTTGACACTCTTGTTGAAATAATTCTTAACAATCTGTTGTCTTATTTTTATACTACCCAAGGAAAACGTTCTTTGCTCCTTTAAATCCAGGAGTGCATTTATCCTTTGTGAAACATCAGAAGAATTTAATTCTTCGACCTGTAGAATTAACCTTAAGGAGGAAAATTCCATCACAATGGGAAGAATGGCCTCTTGAACATAAACAATATGGAAAGGAGTGCAACTAGTGCTGACCTTGGTGGTGGTTCGATCTGCCCAAAGGGTGTAAGTGAGGAGAGGATGCCATTGACGAGGTTTATCTTCGATGAGCCTTTTGACGATTCTCACCAGATTCTTGTTCGTAGACTCGGCCTGCCCATTTCCTTGGGGGTAATAAGCTGATGAGGTGAAATGTTTAACTCCCAACTTAGCTAAAAATTGATTCATCTTAGCAGAAATAAAAGCGAGACCATTGTCTGTAATAATTTCCAGAATAATCTTAAAAGCAGTGGTTTTAGCAGAAAAATTACCTCCTACGTGAACAACGGAATTTGAAGAACCATGAGTTTCTTTTAACAGTTTTTGTGCTTCCTAATTGTTTACACAGTGAAGCAACATACCATCAGTAGATCTTCTAAACAAGAAGCCTCCTCTAATGAAGTATATAGCAGATTCAAGACGGAGCCTTCTTCTTTGATGAGTGTCTAAGTTATCTAGACATCTTTGGTTTTGCAAATAGTAAAACAAATTCTTATACCAACTATGTTCAAACACAGGAAGGATCTGATTATCAATGTAGAACAGTGTTGATAGAGAACTATCATGTTCATCAATTTCTTCACTAGTTTCAGCATGTTGAGCTAAGTGAAGGGATAAGTCATGTCCCTTGATGGTGGTAGAAGTCACAATAGTTAAATCATGCTCATGGATATTGGAAAGGCAATGTGCAAGCCTCCCTGAAAGATAAGTCTGTGAGAGCAAAAACTTGACAGCAGGTAAAGGGAATTTTACCAACATATGCTTACCTAAGATGAAGTGGTGAAATTTTTCAATAGCTTTAAGAGAAAAAGCATGTTTTTCAATAAAAGATTATTTAAATTCATCATCATACAATCTTTCACTCATGTAAGCCACTAGTTTTTCATTACCTTGGTCATCACCTTGCATGAGGATAGCAGAAACTGGTTCCTATGTGGCATTAGTATATATCATAAATTCTTTCTCAAAATCTGGCTTCGCCAAAACCGGTGTGGAGCTGATTGTTTTATTGATCCCTACAAAAGCATCTTAGACATCATATGTCCAAGAGAAGGAACAATCTTGCTTAAGCAGATTATGAATTGGTTTGACCATTATAGAAAAATCAGGAACAAACCTACGAACAAAGTTAATAAACCCCATAAAAGCTATAACCTCCTTCTTGGAAGTGGGAACGGGAAGATTTTGGATAGCAGCAATCCTTTCATGATCAATGCTTATTCATGAATCAAAGATAATGTGTCCAGGGAGCTTTCCCTTCGTAATGTCGAAAATAGACTTAGAAGGATTTAGAGAAATGCCAAATTTCCTACATCGCATGAGAACTCTTTTAAGATGACCAAAATGATATGATATGTTCTTAGAGTACATAGTTAAGTCATCAAGATATATCTGAATAATATTGCCGATCAAATCATCAAAAGCTATTTGCATAGCTCTTTGAAAAGTGGCACCTGCATTGGATAAGACAAAAGGAATGCGTTCATAAGCAAAAGTGCCCCAACGAGTAATAAAGGTGGTTTTATATTTATCTGCCCTCTTTACCTTGATTTGATTTTCACTAGAGAAACTGTCAAGTAAGGACATCATCTGTGACCCTGCAACTTGCTGCAAAATCATTTCCATATTAGGGAGAGGAAAGTGATCTTTTATGCTAGCCCGATTTAATGCACGAAAATCTACACATAATCTTATTTGACTAGTTTTTTTTTGAACGGGAACTAAATTAGAAACCCATTCTGAATACTAAACCAGAAAGATAATCCCAGCCTTCAAGAGTTTTTCCAACTCCTTTCGAATAGTTGCTTCTAGTGCAGGGTTGATAGGTATTTGTTTTTGCTTAACCGGTTTTATGCCTTCCCTGATAGGAATGGCATGTTGTATAAGAGCGGGATCAAAACCACGAAGATCCTCATAAGACCAAGCAAAAACATCTTGAAATTCACCAAGTAGTCTGGAAAACTTCATTTTTTCTTCATCAAAACATTGGGCACCTATTTTAACATTCTTTGGAGACTCGAGTGTTCTAATGTTCAAGGAAATGGTTTCACCCACCTTCCTTTTTGAATCCTCTTCTTTATGTTTCTCTTTGTTTCCTACATCAGTCGATGAAAATGAACCTTCTAGAGGATTCAAGCCCTTAGGAATCTTGTTATCTTCCATTGATATAATTTCCTTAGGCTTATAAGGTTCATTTTGAATGAAACCATAGATGCTCTCATCACTAGGAAAGACATGCCATGATTCTATATTGTCAGGGATATGTGGACAATATAGATATTGAAAAGTACAATCAGGTCTTTGTGGCAGAAGTTGTCAATTAGGAGAGGCTGCAAAAACAGCTAATCGGTCAGCCATTGAGTTCAATTCCCTCTTAACATGAGTAATGTTGAAAGATAGTAGGTTCGAGATAAGTTCCCAAATAGTTTGGGTGTAGCGTTTCATCAACTTGTTGCTAGGAGAGTATATCTTACGTACAAGGTTCAAAACAAGCTCAGAATCCCCAAAAACTGTAAGGTGACCACAACCTAGATTATAAGTGTTTTCAATGCCTAATAGTAAAGCTTCAAATTCAATGACATTGTTTCTGCAAGCAAACTCTAACCTATAAGAAAAGTTATGAATTTTCCCCACAGGAGAGTACAAGATAATACCAGCTTTGTTTCATTCATTGGATCATGAAACATCAAAGTGCATATGCCACATACCGTCATCTAAGTCAATTTGTTCCAAGGGACTGTTATCCTCCTTGGCAAAGATGGAATACACTCCTAGGTCCTCCTCGATATAATTCACATTCGGCTGTGGAACACTTTCTATGTAAGGTGAAATCCTTCCCTCTCTAAGTACTATGATGTTTTTACCATTCTGAGGAATGGATAAGTGTGTCCCATCGAGTGAGAGGTATCCACCCATCAAAGCTTACCAATCTCTTCCTAGGATGATTGAGTAGTTTCTTACTGGCATATCGATTACCTGAATATTAAGGGTTGTCCTTATTTCAGGGTGTGCGCACAAAACCAAGGTCACGTCCTTGATTTCACCTATGGTCGTTTGTTGTAGACTATTATAAGAGAGCATGATTCTGACGTTTTCATTTGTACAAGACAAACCTAGCTCTTCCATAATAATCTTTGGCATTACACTTGGGCCCAAACCGTCGTCAATGAGGCAACAATGGGAAATCTTATCCATAATCTTTACAGAAATATAAAATGGGGGATTTTTTACAGGGTATCTAAAGATATGTACAACTACTATATTTACAGATGAATCCTCTTCATCTAACTCTTTAGAGAGGTTGGCTTCAACAGAAGCTTTTCCTTCCATGAATTGTTTTAGATTCTTTTGTTATTTAGGGACGACAACCATGTCTAGAAGGGTTGCATCTGCTTTGATGTTGTCCAACTGGTTTAGAATGTTGTATTTGGAAGAGGGGAGAGGGAGGTAGTTCCTTGACTATTAGGAACCTTAGGAACCTAAACAGTAGCAGTTGGTGAGGATGAGCTCGGGCTAGAAGAATTGCGGGGAGGATCATATTTGCTTTTGGGAGCATAGGATTTATTCCTAGTATTGATGATCATGACATCTTCTAGATCTGTGAATTCTAGGACAGCGATGGTATTTTCAACTCTTTTACCAAATATTTTATCTCTCACACTCTTATTTACCTCACATGTACTTTCCTCATGGTGTTCCTCGCAAAAGTTACACCAACTACGAGGCATGATAGCTTTAGGCTGAAAATTGTTTTCATTTGGATTTCTAAAGAGGGGTCCAAAAGAGGATGAAGCTCTATGGGTAAGAGGGGAGACATTTACCTTTCACTCATATGCTATCATATGATTATTCATGTCTTGTACAAGATGTAAGAGGGCGGACATGTCTGCCTGTTTAATTGAATCTCCCTGAGGAAGACGTGTTCTCTCAAGTTGTTCTTCATACTCTAAACAAGTATGCAGAGCAGAACCGAGGTTATCAATGGCCTTTTCCTCAAGCCTGTGACGGCAAGGGAAAGGTAATGCATTATAATAATACATGAAAGCGGTTTGGTTCTGAGGTCGAATGAGTTCATGGATTTGATTGTATAACTTGGTGAAATGCAAGTTGAAGGATTTGATGGTCTCGCCATCCTTATAAGCGATGTTATTGTATTCCTGTAACTTCTCGGTTGGGATTTTGGATTTCCCATAGGTGGATTTGAACCAATAGATTAACTCCTCCCAGGTAGATAAAATCTTAGGAGGGAGATCGAAGAAATTGGTTGCAACCTTCCCTTCAAGGGAATTGACAAATAAGCGCATACAAGTATCATTGTCATTGGATCATATGTTGTGATAGGCATTATAAAATTCCACCAAGTGTTCATTCATAGTGACAGTGTTATTCCCTGAAAACCTAGGGAGATGTTATTTGAATTTAGGAAGTGGACGAGTAGCAGGTGCTAGGTTAAGAGGAGAGGAAACATGCCATGGTGTGGTTGTAGAATCTTCTTCAAACTGAAAAATCCCATACTTTTAATGACTTTGGTGGGGTTTGTGGTAGATTGGACAGGGACTTGGTGAATATACAAGCTACCAATCACTGACGAAGCTGAAGAATGAGATGAAGAAGCACCTCCAATGCCACCAGATCCACCACTAGATGCCATCTTGTGGATAATAGGTAAGTGAGAGAAATACGAACTGGATGAATTAGACAAGGTTCTCCTTAGAGAACTTTGTTGGGTTGATAACACAACATTCCTTCTTCCTATTTCAGCAATAAGATTAATTTCGGGTGATAAACCTCTTCTTCTCCTAGAAACACAAGGGTCTAAGGACATGAAAAGAATATTTAAGTTGAAGGAAAAAGAAAGTTATGGTTGATTCATAAGCTGTCTATGTCTAGCTTCCCAACATTCTTGGGCACTTATGTCTTGTTCAATTGTTGCCCATGAATGATTAAGCTCATCCCAGGTTTAGCAGTGTCTAAAATGGTGTTAAATAAGTTTAAAGCAATGTTGGTCGGATCTTGAAGATCGGGCTCAATATTAGGCTGCCTTACAACAGGTGCAGTCATTAAGAGATGAAACAGTCAAAGAATCAATATCATAAAAATAGATATATTCAATGATAATCAAGCATAAAAATCAACCAGAGAGATATGGAAGATCTCCCCGGTATGGTCGCCAAAAATAAATGTTGAGGAAAAGATATGAAATAATCTTACTCAAGAATTTTCAAATCTTTCTTGGCTAGATCAAGATAGACGGGAATATCACCCTATGTTTATAGCCTCAAAAATTGTTCCCTAATCCACAAGTATTGGTTACAAGGGCTTAGGCTTATTTTTTTTATAAATGAAAGATTGCTGAAAAATTCAATGTTTATGTAATTTTCTAAATATAATAGATGCAGAAATAAATGTAGACACATAAGTAAAAATACCAAGTCAATAATTAACACAGATGAGATATAAAGCAATCGTGTATTTCATTCCAATTTATCAAAAGAATCATTCTCTTTAAAAAATTCCCTGAGGAAGTTGGACCAAAGTCAAACTTAGATGTCCCCGATGAAAACCATACAAAAGGACTTCTGACAGAAAGTAAAAAACTGAACTTTAAAAGCTAGATCATCTTACCATAGATTTCTTCCCACTCGACTCTACACAATATCATTTATCAGTCATGAAATTTAATTCACAAACAGACAAGTCTACATAGACTATCAAACATAGATCAACACCTCTGAAAAACAAGTGTCTCAATGATGTAATTCAGCCTTGAATCTTGCTGTCTACAATAGGACCATGTTGTCCTAAAAGAGAAATAGGCTTTCAATGAATTAAAGAATGAATGAAAACTGAACTGTCTCAACAAAACTCAAGAGCAGACCTTAGTATGCTTTCTCCTTCTATTCTCCCCTTGTTCCTCCTTCTCTTTTTTCCTTTAAGCAATCAGACTTAGTTGAAGTAGTTAAACTACCTCTTTTAGTTAAGTTAATTAAAACTCAACTAACTTTTAGTTTAGGGGGGGAATTAATAAAATAATAATAAGGGTCTTTAATAAATAATAACTAGTAGGTGGGACCCCTTGTGACTCCCTTTAGTTTCTTAACAAACATAACACAACTAGTTAATCAATCAAACACATCCCTCCTTGTGGCTCCCATCATCACTCTCATAATTTTGAAAATTAATATCAATGATATTTGAAACTATATCCAAAAAATATAATATCCAACGTATCCAAAAATAGTGTGTTGTCCAAAACTTCAGCAGTGAACTATTCTCAACAATCAATAAATAAAAATACTCAAAAACCATATTTGCCACTCTGGGAGGACATTTTCCCCTTGTTGTTGTGGTCTCCCTTTGATTTCTCTAAATTTGCCTTAGGTTGGATGGAGCCTTTAGGCCTGATCTCACTGATAACATGAGAGCAATCATCTCTCAAATGCATGTGGGATGAAATTGATTTGGTAGAGTCATTTGAGGGAGAGGAGGGGGAAGCAACAACTTTTCCTTTATCAGGTGCATGGTGGGATTCGATTTTTAATCTCTTTATTGTGTGGGAAGACAATACTGGTGAGTGTGCAGGGGCATCATGGAAAATTGGGGTAACTGGTGGAGGAGAAGAAGGCAGAGATAGATTGGGCCAGCCACAATGTTGGGAGGTTGTTTGGTGGACAATCTCTTGCCATTCGTCATTTTCAAGGACTTCGGGTTGTAATGAGACATGAGGGGGAAATGGGATACCAGGGACATGCAGGGCTTGCAAAGGAGGCCTTTTTGGCCTAGGTTAGACCACTCCTTGTCCAATCCAGTTAAAAAATCCAGCTTGGAATAGTTGGTTCAACTCTTGTGGGTTTGCATCAAAATGTATAGAAAACCTTGGCCTTCTAAGGTCCCTATTCCAATTTCCTCTTCCCATGTTACCCCGGCCATGGCTTCCTCTGCTGAAGAAGCTCATTCCTGTATGCATTATTTGTTAGCAACTAATTTCTTCAATAAATCATACATGACATCTCTTTAAATATGAAACAAAGTTTGGCTCAGCAACACATCAAACGCATGCAATCCAATCCATAAAAATTGTTTAATACTTGTCAATGAGTAGGGGGTGAATAAGGGTTTTGGGATATATGATGGATTGTATTGAGCAAAAAGTGGTAAAATGAAGGGGAGTAGATCATGATTACTTCTCAACAAATCATCAAACAATCAATTGTATTGTAATAACAAAACATATTCACTGTCACTCATCCATGTGCCCTTCTTCAACTGGTATAATACAGAGTTTTCATTTAACTATAATTTAATTTTAAGAACAGGGAGTGAATAGTGTATCTGGGAAGGTGAGGGGATTTGTAATGTATGGAAACGTGAGAGAATGCCAAGGAAATAACGAATATTGTTCATAAAACAAATCAAGTAAAACATAACTCTGTACTAAACTCAATACAAAAAATACCAACACCATATCAACACTCACTGTGTATAAAACTATTTGTTGTCACAGCATTTAAATTTCTCAAAACTTCTCAATTAGAACAGTCTGTGCAATCATATTCATAATCGAAACAACTTTTCATTCAACAATCCTGTTAAGAAAATTCTTGGACTTTAATTCATTTTCTTTCCTTTTAAAAATATAAAGAAAACACACATCAACATTGCTCCACCTCTATCCCATAATGCATTACTTATAAAAATATCATACAATGTCTACCAATTCATAATCGACCAGTTAAAACATATGCCCAGGTCCCTTTCCAAATACGAACAGACTTCCAAACCTATCCAATTTCATACATTCTTCAACATATCAACTAATAAGTTTTTGTAACGGAACCACAGTCAACATAAAACTTTGAATCTCATCATTGTCGATGTAACTATTTCCAATATGCACGATGATTCAATAATATACAGTGAACATAACCAAATACACACAGCTACCAATTCCATAATTTTCTATAACCTCGATCAAGCCTAGTGAAACACACAGGTGTTTCCATTTTGCACTTAAGACAACATTGTAAGAAAACAGTGAGTGGAAACATAAAGAGAGGATAACATCCCTTGACTGCATATTATTACTCATTCCCAATCACAACCTTTCAACCAATTTAATCATAGAAAGATGAGATAGGTACTCGATGAAACTTTCATAACCACTCCACTTGATAAACCAATCTTCGACAACCCAGAAGATGCCCGAAAGGAGCAAAACAGTTGGGGCTTTTAAATTAGGCTCTGTCATAATAAATACAAGGAGACAATCAAGAGCGTGCTCATTCAACAATAGCATAGAGAACTAGAGGTCCTCAGAGGCATATCAACCATAGGCAAAAACCCTTTCGATCTAAGCACAGTAGAAATCCACAAGGTTTCCTTATAACTCTCAGTCTAATAAATGGAACAACAGTTAGTTGTTGGACATGGTGTCATTAATGTGTTGTCATTGATGTCAAACAGTAGGATGGTATGCAAAGATTAAATCTCAGGAGGGTTAGCAAATGAAAATCAAATCTCAGAAGAGATGATGCGATGAAACTCTGAAGGGAAAGTGCATTGTAGAAACATGATCATATCAAGTCAGGACCATTGAATACGCAAGCGCCAAATCAATGGCAGGGATGCTTTGCAGGGAGAAAAAAGGAGAATTAAAAAGCATGTTATTCCCAATCCCGTAATCAGTCTAGACCGTCAGATTACAAGAGAAGGATCATTGGAGGACTAGTCAACGATCAGAACAAATCAGTATCGTTGATACACAAGCGTCGGATCAATGGCAAGGATAAATTATGGAGAGTGAAAGGAGAATTAAACGTGTTATTTCCAATCACGCAATTATTATAGACCGTCAGATCTTATAGATTCAAAGATCGACGACTATGGTTGATCCACCAAATGATCATATTAAGTCGTGACCGTCGGATATGCAAGAACAGATCAAGGGCAGGGATTGATTGTGGAGCATGAAGTAATAATTAAACAACGCACTAATTCCAATCCTGCAGTTAGTCTAGACCATTGATCGTCGCCCGCCAAATATATCTACGGTTGGCATCAATTCCACTACCAACGAGCAGTTTTCCATTGCGGAGCTCGACAATATTTTTAAACGTCATGCTAGTTGGGACCCCGCAATCATCCCTGATCACTGATCTACTACGGGACCATTCTTTATTGATGGATCACTTTGTTGGCATAGGGGCAGACCCAGGGTTCAACGCTTCAACAGCGCACCAACAAAACCCTAACTACCGGCCCTTTCGGCAACACCTACGAAGCAGATGAAGTCTCACCCTAGGTAGAGGCAGGGGGGGGTGCAGGAC
This sequence comes from Picea mariana, assembly GCA_032191745.1. Taxonomy (NCBI): domain Eukaryota; kingdom Viridiplantae; phylum Streptophyta; class Pinopsida; order Pinales; family Pinaceae; genus Picea; species Picea mariana. Next base: position 19,308 of record JASDQU011029220.1, read on the forward strand.
TTAGGTGTCTACAACCAAGATGGGACATAGATCTGTGATTAAAATACTTGACAGATCACTTAGCCAATAACATGCATTATTTCTTGAACCTTATTCACATCGCGGGTTAAACTCTTATTACAGATCAGCGCAATAGCAATCAAGATTAAGCACATCTAATAACTTAGCACATAGCATTAGCTTAGATATATCATTCACTCATATTGTTAATCACAAGATACAACCTCAGATGCATTCATTATATATAACATAAACAACACTAAGCAAACAATCATATAAACCACACCGCACAGAGCACATCAAAAACAAGATTTATGTGGTTCACCCCAATGTGGGACTACATCCACCAACTCTTCTTCTTCTTTATCAGTATTCGATCTCCTTACATCCGTCTACTCTTGTGCACAAAGCCACATAGCCTAGCTTCGCACTGGACAGGTGATCTATGCACAGAGCATTAGATCCACCTTCCTCAAATTCAGGTTAAGGCACAAAGCCAACTCCTCAATAGCACAAAGCCTTACATACAACGTTTGTGCACAAAACAACTTACATTCCTTTTCACTAGGCCAAACACATTGTGCACATAGCCAACCACTACTACTGTTACATCGTTTAGCTACTTATTTATACAATTACAACAAGGCCTAATCATGGGTAAACCCATGGGTCGACATCCCTTAACCCATTACATAAACCCTAATAACCCTTTGCTTGGCCCATAATCCCACAAAATAAACGAGATCTCGTGATCTCCACTTCGCTTAGACGCTCCATTTTTGACCAGCTTGTCGAAGTCCCAAAAATGGTCAAACATGACCAAAGTTTCCTTAAAAGTTGGTCAAGGGCCAACAGGCCCCCAACACTCAACTGTGACTCATCCCGAGTCACTCAGATCTGGGCAGTGTTGCTTTGAAGGCATCGAGCTTAGCTCGAGCTTCCTCGACTTGTTGCTTTGCTAGAGGCTCCTGCTCGGAGAACTTTTGAATCACTTGCTCAGTAACAGGCCCTTCCAGACATTGTTCCACTGTCGCAACCAATTGGTCTAGCTGCGAGCCTTTTCCTTCAACTTCTTAAAAAATCGGACAAGCTTCGTCCTGCATCGGTTGGAGTCTTTGTGTCACCTCCATAACTTGGCTCTGGATGGCAGTAACCTATTGTTGGAATGTGTTATGCTCCTGTGACCTCTTCATCTTCTCAACTACAGTAAGCAACTTCATCTATGCTTGTACAGTGGATGCCTGCTACTTCACCTCCTGGAGTTGTGATTCCAATTTCCTTAGCTCTGGATCTTCTACAAGGCGCTCATAGGTATGTGCACTTCTATCACTTAATTTCTTACACTCTGAGGTGAGTGTCCTAATTCTTTCTATTGTGTTATTGGCAGCTTCTTCCCTCTGATCACGCACTTCTTGCGGAGTGCTCGACACTGCTTGGATTTCTAGCTCCATTATTCTTGCTTGAAATTGTTGAATGGCTTCAACAAGCTTCCCCACTTGCATCTTAGTTGACTCTGGTTCCTCTTGTGCCAAGCCCGACACAGAGCGAAGTTCTCTAGTTACTACCTTCTTGATCGTAATCTTCTCTGCAAGCAGTTGGTCTTTTTATTCCTATATCTTCTCATTGTTTTGCTCGAACTTCGACTGAATTTCATTTTTCTCCTTCTGTGCAACTCAAAGTTGCTCTAGGACCTCCTCCTTTTCTTGCTTTAAGGCCTCTGTGGCCTACTCCTTTTCTTCTTGGAATCAACAAATTCAAGTCTTTGATGCATCTTCCAGTCTTTGTAATTGGGTTGGCTCATCCCCTAATTCTACACTTTCTGTTGAAGACGGCATAGTAGGCACTACGCGACTCGAATGGATAGCTTATTGGATTTCTTTGATCTCCTTCTTTATTCTGTCATACAACTTTTCTTGCTTTGCTTCATGTCTCTGCAGGATATCCTATCAAGTGTCTTCTACAGTTGTGATGATGAGCTCAATATTGTCCACTATGAGCACATTCTGCGACTAAGGCTTATTGGCTCGGGTCTTCTTCCGTGTTGAGGGTTTCTATGGAGAAACCTTCCTTTTCTTTGATGTCTCGGCCTTTGTAAGGTGATCCTTCGGTGGTGTAAATTCACCTTTGTCTTTCTTTTCTCCTTCTTCCTGGTTCACTTCGTCTCCTCCTCCTCCTGTGGGTGAATCAGGACTTCTTTCCTCTAATGCGTTGTCCTTCTCATCACTTTCTATGTCCTGCACTTCCTCTTTTTTCTTCTTTTTCTTTGCATTGTTCTATACATCATTCTCAGTATGGGTGACCAAAGGACTTCCAATGATGTCGAGGTCAGAGAGTTTTGCATTTTCGATCGGTACAGGGAATTTTTCAGACCATTCCTTAGTGATCTCTTCCATGTCTTCATCGATCAATTTATAATAAGACAGGAGTTCCTCCTTACTTTCATCCCTGTGCGCGGTGATGTAGATGAAGTGTCAGTTAGCACAGAACTTCACTAGCGGCCTATATTGATGCAAAGTATTCGGTGTCATCCTTGGAAATGATTCAATGGCGTGCTTCAATTGTAGGTAGTAAGCATGGAACACCGCATTCGATTGTCACTGCTTTGCCATGTCATTTGTGTACCACAAGGTGGAGAACCATGCAGCCAACGTCTCTGATGGCTCGACTTCTAGAATGTTGATCCTTCTATCATTTTCCAAGCGACAAATGCGATCAGTACCAATAGCCAACTAAAGTGAAACTCATACCCTAGATCTCGCCCTTCGCGACAGTCCTTTTCCATCTCGTTGATGAGGTAACTCTCCTAATTCATCTTCATTCCTTCTACACATTTCCCTACGAGGTCCACTACGAACCCTGTGACTTGTGTCGGTCGGTTCTTTCTGATGAGCTTGCCAGCGACATGTTGGCAAGAAAGGCACACTACGCCATCCTAGATAGAGACTACATTGTAGCCTTGCTTTCCCTTCTCTACATCACCATAGTCTTCCTTTATACACTGGGCCAAGGAGTGATCTGCAGCCTTCCCTAGGTAAAACTACTGAGGGTTTGGTCCCTGCATGTTCAATCTAGTGATCAGGTGGAATGTTCAATCTAGTGATCAGGTGGATCAGCATCGGATCCATAGTGATGCACCTATCTAACGAAAGATAACCTCCATTGTAGCATGACAGGAGGAGTTTAACGCAAGCGTTAACCTTCTGATGTCAGTCGAAGTGGGGGATATTCATCACGTTCAAGATCATGGATTGCGAGAGATCCTTAATCCATGTCTAGGGAACCATCTTGGGCTTCTTCCTAGTCATCTTCATCAAATACCTATGTTTTATGAGCATCACATAGTTCTTCCGGTCTCTGAGGTTGAAGTCATTGATATTGGGAGTTGGGAACAGTCCCAACTGGGATCCAATTGTGTGTATCCCCTTAGGGAGGTACGCAGTGATCAGCGTGTATTCAAAATCACACGAGATGTTGTCGCAGTTAACCGTGCCAGTCAAAGGCAGGATGTAGTTTAGAAATACTGACGGGATCTGCTTCGCATTAGCTAGATCATCACGGTGTTTTCTTTGTTTCTCAGCAGTGTGGACAGAACATCGTCCAGTCGATGGGGATTCTTGCAATCTGCCAGTCGACGATGCCTGTATTCCTACAGACATGACTCTCTCAGCCATGAGGTCTATCAAAATCTCCTCCACAGATTTCTCTAGTGCGCTATGCTCGCCCGATATTCACACTTGTAATCAAGGAGATCGGGTAGGCGAATAGACAGATAAGGTAATCAAACGGACAGCGAGGCCTAGACAACACAGCGCAGTATGCAATCAATTATTTGTTAGCTCGGATATCTTGTTTTGCAAAAGTGGTCCCAACGTAGCATCCAACGGGTTAAATAAGCAACGTCGTAACAGATTCCTCCAATGGGCAGGAATGCCTCAATCAATACGAATTGGGTCATTATGTCGTGGTCCCAACGGTCCAATGACAGTCTTTTCATCAATAACTATGTTTCTAGCCATTCTGGAGCATTATTCTAACAGTCGGGGTGCCTCCAACGGTCATATAGCTTCATCATGGCAAAGTCCCATTCTGCGCGGTTCTGCTATTTCGGCGAGGTTCAAGTTCTGCAAGCCTTCCTTCTGCGAAGTCTTCTCTGGAACTTCTTGTAGTTTTTCTAACTTTGTTTTCTTCTTACTGATCTTTCTTGCCTTCGTTCCTGTGATTTGATTTTCTGGATTCCTCTTTCCATTCTTATTCTTATCTTTTCTTAGCGTAGTAACTTCACACTGTTGGGGGTCTTTCAAAGGGTTCAAATTTAATACCTCTTCTCTTCCTATCTCCAGGGTGGATGCACTTCTTTCCTACATGGACAGGTTCTTTAAGCCTTCTTGTGTTCTTTCAATTTCAACAGCTAATTCTCTATCCCTCTGTTGCTTTGACTTATCCTCTTGTTCTTCTATTAGTCGTGTTATTTTTCTGGCTATGAAGTCCCTTAATTCTTTCTTTTTTTGTTCTGTAGCTTCCTCCTCTACTTTCCTTCTGATCTAGTCCTTCTCAATCCAAGTCTTTCGTAACAAAAGTGCAAAAGGGGCGTTGTTCTCAACAAACTTAATGATTTCAAATTCTTCTTCGGTCGATGTTTCATGAGCAATCATAGGTACATTAGTAACTCTTCCACATAGGGTTATCATCCTTCCTTTAAATAGACCTATCCTTCCCAATGAAGGTATCATAGCAGGCTTTCCCAAATTTTCCCAAATTTTCCCAAGTGCTTTCTGGCATGATTTTCACTTGTGTTTCCTCATCCAAGACACAGTCTATGTCAAAGTCTCCTATTCTTGTTTCTATGCGTTGTTTCTCTTTTAAGATCTCTGGTAAACTGATGTCTCTGTGATCATTCATTGTTTCTTTCAGCTGTAATAACATAGTCTCTGATTCTTTTTGTTTTTCTAACATATCCTTATTCCCTTGACCTTCTTCATAGTTTTCTTGTCTCATGTTTATCTTTTCAACTTTGGCAATCATTCTAGGGAAATCCTCAACTTTGTGACCAATATCTTTACAACAAAGACAAATAAGACCTACACCAGGGCATTCCTTAGCAAGATGTCCCAATCTTCTGCAATTATAACACAGTGTCAATACTCTCTTTCTTTTAAATGATCCCCAACCTTTACTGTATTGCACACTGGGATCACAGTGATGGACCTGCAATCTGCAAAAATTCTTTTTAGATTCCTGCAACCACTTGTTAGTCCAAAAATTCTTTCGATGCATAGGAATAACATATCTTTCACTATCTCTATCAAATTTATTCAGATCAAATATTTCTTCTAGTTGTGCCCTAGTTTTCAGACTAGGAAAAAATCTATCAAACATACCTAGATTCATACTTTTGAAGAAAAAATTTCCACTTATCTTACCTTTACCAGAGCACAAAGATTTAAGATCTTACCTCTTTTCTTCATATCGGGCTTCTCTTTTAGCACAGAGCTTCGCAAGTCAAGTAAAATATTGCTCACTGTAGCAACAGATCTATGCACAGAGCTTTCTCTTTTCTTCAGTTCTCATCAATCACAGTTTCAGGTCCCGGCAATGGAACCATTTGTTGGCACAGGGTCAGACCCAAGGTTCAATGCACCAACAAAACCCTAACTACTGACCCTTTCGGCAACACCTGCGAAGCAGATGAAGTCTCATCTGAGGTAGAGGAAAGGGGGTTGCATGACTCAGGTGTCTACAACCAAGCTGGGACACATATCGATGATTACAATACTTGACAGAGCATTTAGCCAATAACATGCATTAGTTCTTGAACCTTATTCACATCGCAGGTTAAACCCTTATTACAAATCAGCGCAGTACCAATAAAGATTAAGAACATCTAATTAATTAGCACATAACATTAGCTCATATCTATCATTCATTCATATTATTAATCACTAAGCTACAACCTCAGATGCATTCATTATATATAACATCAACAACACTAAGTAAACAATCATATAGACCACATTGCACAGAGCACATCAAACACAGGATTATACATGGTTCACCTCAGTGTGGGGTTACGTCCACCAACTCTTCTTCTTATTTATTAGTCTTCGATCTCCTTACATCCATCTGCTCCTGTGCACAAAGCCACAGAGCCCAGCTTCGCACTGGACAGGTGATCTACGCACAGTGCACTAGATCCACCTTCCTCAAAATCAGGTTAAGGCACAAAGCCAACTCCTCAATAGCACAAAGCCTTACATACAACGTCTGTGCACAAAGCAACTTACATTCCTCTGCACTAGGACAAACACATTGTGCACATAACCAACCACTACTACTATTACATCACTTAGTTACTTATTTATACAATTACAACAAGGCATAATCATGGGTAAACCCATGGGCCGACATCCCTTAACCCATTACATAAACCCTAATAACCCTTTGCTTGGTCCACAATCCCGCAAAATAAGCGAGATCCCGTGATCTCTGCTTTACCTGGGTGCTCCATTTTCGACCAGCCTGTCGAAGTCCCAAAAATGGTCAAACATGACCAAATTTTCCATAAAACTTGGTCAAGGGCCAACACACTTTAAGCAGAAAGATAGGATAAGCAAGGAAAAAGGGCTAAGATCTCGAATACCCAAATTCTCGATAGTCGTTGGATCACTTTAAGTGGAAGAATAGGATAATCAAGGAAAAGCAGCATTGCATAAAGATCGAACCATCGATCTAAGATCATGATCAATGAACCACATTCATTTTGTGTTAAAAGTTGTGAGGAGGTTACACTTTGAGGAATCTCACTTCGGAAGAACTGGGAAGTGGAGAAATCAACTTACTCGAAGTCCCAAAGGCCAAAACACTGAAATGGATATGAGTCATCTGACCAGAAGGAATGCTTCGAGAAGTATCCTGAACGTTAGACCAAGGAGAAGAATATGTGCCACATCAGTAGATCTACGTCAGCAAACCATGTCAGCAAGGACATGTGGAACAGTCAGATAATGATAAGTTTCAAGATGAAATCATTTTTTCAGGTACGTGTAAATCACGAATCTAAGTGACACGTGGTAGGCACTTGGCACGTGCCATGTCAACAAGTTACATCACTCCGGAAGTTTTACTTTGGGAGTTTCGCCACTAGCAAATGACCTAAGTCCCGAAGTCTCGAAGGCCAAAGTCCCAAAGTGGACATGAGTTGTCCGATCTGAAGAACACTTCAAGAGTGTTCTCGACCGTTGATTAAGTACAGTGGAAGGATAGCGTAAGTAGAATAGTCGAAGTCTCGAAGTGGACATGAGTCATCTGATCTGAAGAAACACTTCGAGAGCATTCTCAATCGTTGAAGATTATGGACACACGTCTATTATTCGGAAGATTTTTAAAGAGGATAGAAGCCGCGAAGGACGAAGACCCGAAGTTCTGAAATGAACGAGATATGTCCATTCAATTGTTGATCAATTCCTGGCCGACGATTTACCTGAAAGGCCTCTAACAAGCCTAGATCGTACATCTAAACAGAGGATTGAATATTGATCGCTCGATCTTTTTCGGTGAAATCTAATTTAGGAGATTTGAAAGGTTGCAAAGTCCTAAAGTCCCGAAGGATGAAGTACCGAAGAACATAGTCCCAACACTGGACATATGGGGGATAAAAGGAAAAGGGAAAAATAAGAAGGCAATGCTTAAATTTATAATCCTATGATTTTGCGTTGTCGTTCATATGAAAATGGTTTGATGGAAGCGCCTCTGTAGAACTCGATTTTTGTAATAATAACAGATATTATAGTTAAGTTAAATGAAGAGGTGCGATGGTCCAAATGAAAGGACATAATGCATTATATATCACACCATTTTGAATATTATATAAACAAGTAAGTGTGGTGAGATGAAAGTGTCTCTGCAATCTGAATCAGAAGATATATTAAATCACAGAAGCAAAGAGAGAAGCAGTGAAGACATGATACATAAATTTTCCAGATTCAGAAATTAAGGGTGGTGCAAGGGAAAGTTGGTGCCTCTAGGGGAGTTGGTGCCTCTAGGGGAGTTGTAACTGACTAAACAGGGGGTCAAAGCCTCCTACCAATTACTGCTGGTGAATGATTGTGTGCGTGCATCCTGATTAGTTGGTGATGATCTAAAAGGAAGAACATCTTCCGTCTATGTAACATGCAAAACAAAATTTTGCAGTTAATAGAAAAGTGTTTGTGGTTTTCCCAATTGGGATCCATGATAAATTGTGTGTTAAAATTTTTGTTTGCATTAACAAAAGAAAATTTGACTAATTATTGAGTCACGGATTCATACGCTCCCCCCCCCC
>JASDQU011029220.1:34229-47428 GCA_032191745.1 Picea mariana
AAAAAAACTCATAATTGAAAAGAAAGTTCATAGTGAGGTGGAAAAAGTTCATAATTGAGCATGGAACTTGAGAAAAAATATCATAATAGAGAAAAATATATTAATAGGATGGAAAAAGCTCATAATTGAGCATGGAAATTATGCATGAATTGTAATTTCTTAGTTCACATGCAATCAATCATATCTATGACTTGCAATTTCTTAGTTCACATGCCATCAAGCCTCTCCATGACTTGTATCCACCTAATTCACATGTCATCAAGCCTATCTCCAAGATCTTATAAATTCCTATAAGAAGAGGGAAAATCAAGGAGATAGGAGATGTGGGAGATATGGAGAGAGTTTGAGAACCATTAGGCTAGTGAAATAGGGAGGAATAATTCATAATAGACTTATGCTACAGAGTTTCAAAGGAGCTTCAACAAGCCTTCAACCTTCATATATGATTTTTCCTTGCTTGTGAGGATCAAGGAGGAGTTGGAGAAATGAAATTGAAGAGGCCTCATTCAATACTCAAGGTAATACTCGGTTGATGTATCCTTTTCTCAACTTAACAATACAGATCTGTATGATTTTCCCCTTCCATTATTGGAGTATTTAGTTATGCATAATAGTAAATGGTAGATCTGATCTTTCCTTGAGTATATAAAGTTATATATAGACTATATTCAACATTCATATTGCTTGAAGAGGCTTGAGATTAGTGTTTTTTGTCGCATTGTGTGCAATAAGCATATTGCAGGAGCTAGACTTGGATCTTTGGATATGCATCAGCTAGGAATATGCAAGAACAACCATTGGGGAATCAAGTTTGAACCAATATATCATCCTCTTATGGCATAAGTAGGATAAATCTAGTAGATAGAGTGGAAAAAATTGTTGTTTATATCCTATAGTCTGTCTCGAATCATGAGCAGATCTAAGGGAGTGCTCACCTATCTGCAGAGGGGATTTCTCCATAACATTCCCTCACAAGTTTCTCATCCAATCAATTTATAAAGGTATTAAAATATTTCTTAACAAAAAATATTGATCCTACCCTAGATAAATACATGGAATATTAACAAGATGACAAAAATTTTCAAGATATTTGAATGTGAGCCAAAACAAATTGACAGCAATAAGAGTTGTCTTGCAAATCAACTAAGTCGGAATCAAGTTTCCTATTACAAAATGGATAAAGGGAAATGTTTAAATTCAAAACTAGCATCAAATTTTTAAACACTCAAAATATTGTGGGCCTATCTTATAATATTAATCCAAGAATTACCTAATACAGTCAATGTGAAAAATCCAATTCAAGATTGAAAAAAATTATTACTAGTGGAGAACAATGGAAGAAATTGATGAAAGACAACAAATGGTCCAGTATTATTATGGAAGATACCATGTATTCAACCCATGACCAATATGGGAATACAATTGTAATAAAAAATACAAATTTAATTGTTGAGGACTATAGACATGTCATGATACTAGTCAATAGCCCAAACTGGTCAATAACACTGGATTTAGGTTCATGGGTACCAGATCACCCACTAGTTGGTGGTACATATTAGTCCATTAATTAATGAATGAACAACTAAACAAGATGTATAATCGACATCTTTACAATCACTACTATATGCTTGGGCTAAGGATTCTACAAATCATCAGGGTACTTGTGTAGAGTTTCTGAGGTACCCGCACAGAAGATCTAGCTAACAATGAAGCATACATAACATGCAATGGTGTGAAGAGAAAAGAAAAAAAAATGGAGGAAATAATGAAAGAATTTCTACTAACCATATTCCACACTCAAAGAGTGAATAATTTACAATAGATATAGGCTACATGAGTAATTAATGTGTCATAATAGTAATCTAGAGAGATCTAGACACTCATTGACAGACACTGGAGTGAACTTCCACATAGTCCTAGTTAAAAGATCCATGCAATCATCAATTAATTGATTCACATATGTGGAAGTGAGAGAAACACATGCAACTGTTGGTGATAAAACTGAGGTTTCCATGCATGAGTGACTTCCACTAGTCTAATTGAGTGTAGTTGACTCTGAACTGAAAAGGAACGTCCTATTTTGTAGGGGAATATTCTCTAGAGAGAATATTCTCATCTAAGGAAGTGTTCTCAACATTGGACTATCAAAATTAGGAAAATAATTATAGGTGAGTGTGTAATATCTCCAACATCCCCTATGAACACTACTAGGATGTACATGATGAATGGGTCTCAGCAACAGAGGTTGTGTTAAGTACCCATTGTACAATGCATCTAAGAATGAAACACAGGAAAAAACTAGAGGAAAGAGGGAAAACATCATGGTAACCCCCCCCCACCCCCCCTCCCATCAAGGTAAAATGCATAATAAAAAATAAAAATAAAAGAGAAGGAACAAAAACCAGTTGCTAAGCAACTGTGTCTTTCACTCCACGAAGACCTCGCAATTGTGCAAGTTTGTGCTTGTTGAATATTTTTTTGAAGATGTAGATGTTTTTATGGATTGGATGAAGTTGATGCACCAGTTTCTTGTCCACACATATACACTTTATATTTTTGTAATGAAGAATATCCAAATGTAGTTTGGATGAAACTTTGAAAATTGTATGGTCGTTTCTGGAAAAATGCTGAAATTTTGTTGATTTTAAAATGCCCATAACTTCACTTCCCGGACTCTGTTTCAAACGATTTTTTTTTTTAAATTGGATATGTTTCTGAGAGGAATTCAAATATCCAATTTGTTTCTGCAAATTCTGCTCATAAATTTTCATAATTGAATCTGATGTGCACGGCCCCCTTTTTGGCTCCTAAGATGCATGCATGGTGCATGCATGTGGCTCTTGAGATGCATGCTTGGGAGTCTCTACATGTGGCTTCTAGGATGCATGCATGGAACATGAAGAATTTTGCATGTGGATCATGATATTCATGGATGATATCGTCTGTATGTGATTCAAAAAATAGATATCAAATGGAGTAGACATCATCTTCAATGAATAGAACAAAAGGTTGTGCAAATCCTTGTGTAGGAGGCTCTTTAAACTGAGAGGATTGATCTTCCAGTGGATTTTATAATATCTCTATATTGAAAATATGTTGCATGAAATCTTCCTTATTCCCAAATAGAACCTCCAATCTGATCCATAATTCATTTGGATTTGAATCTTGTGATTCATCGTATACTTGGTGGAGAATTTCGAGAGAAATAAACAAGCAGATACATCCTATGGCCATATCTTGTCTATTGAGAAAGTAATTTTTCTCATCAACAAAATCAAGCTCTACTTACATTTCCATGATTATTTGGTATAAGCCTCTACTTCTGAGAAGAATTAGAATCTTTGACTTCCACTCCAAATAGTTATGAGGCATGAGAAGTATTGTCGGTGAGTAAAACATAGATTCCATATTTCCTATTGCTTTGTTTCATCTTTGGTACCTGCAAAAGAGTGTTGGTGACAATCCTTGCTAGCGGCTTGTGCGCTCTAATACTATGTATATTTTCTGAGACGCCTGCACAGAATATCTAGCTAATAATTAAGCATACATAGTATGCAATGGTGTGAAGAGAAGAGACAAAAAAATGGAGGAAAGAATGAAAGAATTTCTATTAATTGTATTCCACACTCAAAGAATGAATAATTTACAATAGACATAGGTTACATAAGTAATTAATGCGCCATAGTAGTGAGATAGAGAGATATAGACACTCACTGACAGACACTGGAGTGAACTTCCACCTAGTCCTAGTTAATTGATCCATTCAATCATCAATTAACTTAGTCACATGTGTGAAAGTGAGAGAAACACATGCAACTGTTGGTGATAAAACCGAGGTTTCCATGCATGAGTGATTTCCACTAGTATAATTGAGTGTATCTAACTCTGAACTGAAGAGGAAATTCCTATTTTGTAGGGGAATATTCTCTATAGAGAATATTCTCATCTAAGGAAGCATTATCAACATTGGATTATCAAACTTAGGAAAATAATTCTACGTGAGTGTGTAGTGTAATATCTCCAACAACCTACAGATCCTCCTCTCACTAGATATGTCACTGAAAGATTTAGTTCTAAAGATATGGTGAATATTTTTAATGACGAGATTGATAAATTGACAAAATCATAGCCACATGATGCATATATACTTGATGATTCTTTGAATTTCTAAATTCATAGAGATTTATATTCCTCATCTAAATTTGATTGAAATTATATTTTATTGTAAAGTGGTAGACACTGTGAAGTTATTCTTACCTTGATAAGACCCCACTCAACTTTATTTTTTCATTTAAATTTTCTTTTATAAAAGTGGCAGACACCTAAACCATTTATTTGTCAAAAGGACCCCACATATGTAATTATAGTGGTAGGAAAAGTATTTAGTATCTATGTGTTGATGGGTCCAAATGGTATATCAAGCAGGCGAGGGAGAATGCCTGATGGTAGGTCCCAATCAGACCTACTCTCTTTTGGTGTATCATTTCCTATGAGTTTATGGGCCTTGATGCCACTCAGAATTAAAATAAATAAAAGGGGAAAGACAACAGACTGCATGTTGGGCTAAACTGGTCTGCGCATGGGTTGTAAGACCCAAGGTTCAATTAAAATGTGACCAACAAACCCTCAATACATGGCCCTTTCAGCATCACCTGCTTGTGTAGATGAAGTATCACTCGAGGTATCTATTAGGACTGCAAGAACCAGGTTTTTGCAGTAGTAAGGGAAAGGGAGGCGGATGCGCGAATCATTGTTCCTTATCCTAGGTTATGTATGCTCTTGATTATTATAACCATTCCAGACTATTGCATCACAACCAATCCATACATTAAATCTATTATGTGAAGTATAACAACATCATTCATAACCGCACATAACCAATTAAAGAACACAAGATGAAAGACTGCCTCTCAAACTCCATCATTATTTATCGTATCAACTTATTACATTCATGATTCTTAGATAATCTCAACCTTTACAGATTCTACCCACTTTCTCTAGTCCACTAGCTCTCACTCCATATTCATTGGTCGCTCTCTTTTTACCCCACCCATTACATATTTATACCCAAAATCTAGGGTTTAAATCCATATTCTTATCTATCCCAAAATAACTCATTACAATGCATGGCATGGCCATCTTTAGTTAACGGGCTGTGTGCTTTCTTTTACTTCTCGTTCTTTATACATCTTTTATGTTGTTCTTCTATTTCTGGGAAGTCGCACTATCATCCTTTGCGCTTCCTTCTCTCGCTCGCTTGCTTTATCCCTCTTTCTGTGTGTTGTCTCCATCCTATGTGGTGTCCATCCTTCTATGCCCTTATGTGCGCTTTCTTCCTTCTGCACGATTTCTTAGTTCTATGCGGTTTCTGCCTTCTGCTCCCTTTCTTCTTACTTAGATTTTTCTCCAAAATTACATCCAAAATTTCCTGTCCAATAGGCCCCCAACACCCACCTGTGACTCGTCCCGAGACACTCAGGCATGTTTATTTTTCTTCCACTCTGCAATGAACTGTTACGCGAAAACTTTAGCCACTTCTACCTCTGGAACTGCTTCAGTTACCTTTTGGACTGCTACTTGGGTCATATGTTCCATACCTCTATCTGCTAGCTAGGTGCATTCCTTCATTTATGTATGCTTCTTCGCAATATTCCTTAGAGGGTCATCCTTCTCCCTCTTGAAGGCCTCTTCCCTCCTGATGGTGGCCTAAGTTTGGATGGTGACATTAGGAGTCATGTTTCCTAGGGAGGCAACACCGCGTCTCGAAGGAAAAATAATTGTTAAGCCTCCTCTTCATATAATCTTATTCTCTGGCGATACTCTACTGAGGTTGCATGAGGACTACACCATCCTCCTTTTCACCTTGGGCCTTTGGAAACTTCTTCAAGTTTAGTTTGGCAGTCGTATACGAGGCCAATTTCCAGACAACCTCTCTGTTAATGGGATCTTGATTTGTTTCCTTCTCTTTTACTATCATGAACCATTCATAGCCCCCGACCCTAATACAAACTCTAGTCCGATATTTGTGCAACTTTACATTGGAAATGATGTGAGTCCCTACATCTGGTATGCATTCATCCCATGAGTATTGGTCCCTAGCTAGTTATGGAATTGTTTGTTCATCGGTAATGTCCTGGTCCATAAAATTTAGGTTGGTAGTCTTTCCCAACATATTTTCTTCGCTACTCCACCCCGGGGGGACCGATGGTATTGTTGGTGAATCTTTCCCCATTCGTCTAGAGTGACTGCTTCCTGAGGTGTCAGCGTGTGCAAGTTCTACTATTTGTAGTTGGGCTCTGTTCTCACTGGGTCACTCTGATTTGCTCACAGTGGTATGCAAGAATTGGTTCCTCTTAACGATGTTCTTATGCTTTTGTACTGTCGTGTCAACCGTATATGTCCCGTCCTATTTTAACTAATCCATCCCATCCACCACTGGTGTTGATGAGTTGTTCCATCATTGCATCTTAATTATATAATCCTTCAGGTGATTTCTCCCTCATACCATCGATCGGATGAAATTGTTGGCGACTTTCCAAATTGATTGCTTATACGATGCTTTTATGACCGATCATGTTGGCCGTCTAGTTGTCTTTTTCGTTCCTTATTGTATTTAACGGCCTTTTCATGCCAAACTGCACAGTAATGCATTGCTCATCGCAGTCTGGCCTATTCATATATTATAGTTAAACTTGGCATAGTGTTCACTTCATGTGAGATGATCATTCCATCTATGCAAGTTCCGATACCTTGGGATTTCACTCACTCTTTTCTTTCTTCTATCACTACCTTTTTATTTCTTTTCTTTCTTTTTTCTACTTTTTATTGTGTTTTTCTTATTTTTCTTGCTACTATGGTACACTTACTATAATACAGTGGTTTTTGTGCAACCCAGATTACTACATAGATGGTTGACTGTCTCTATAGATTTTCAATCGACTTCCATTCACCATTATGTTCAGGACTTGTCCATCCAAGGTTCCCAATCACACAGCACATGTCTCAGTTATATGTTGTATCACATAGGGACCTAACCATTGCATGTGAAACTTCCTTGGGTGTTGTAGATACTTGCTATCATATAGTAGTACCAAATCTTCGACTTAAAATTTCTTATTTTTAATGTGTCGATCATGCCAGGCCTTCTCTCTGGATTTATGCACATGTTAATGGAATCCTGCAAGAAATCAGTGCTCCACAAGTTGGACTAACAATGCCAATCGTTCCTCTATTACACCCATGTCTAAGAGCTCATTGATGGCTACAATGCACAGAATAGGTACAATGAACTCCGTTGGCATCACCGCTTCATGTATGTAGACCAACCGAAAAGTTGACTGCCCTTTCAACTTCTTACTTGTATTTTTGTTTGCCCATAGTACTGCAGGGATGCATAAGTCCCAATCATCTCTTCCAACATTGCAAATATTTGTCAAAGCATTCTCCAAAATCTTATTAAATTCTTCCACTATGCCATTATCCTAGGCGTGATATGGTGTACTCTTTTGATGATGAATCTGAACTTCCTCATTTAGTGCGGCAATTATTGTGTTCATAAAATGAGTACCTTGATCGCTAAGTAATATGCGTGGACATCCAAACCTGGTGACTATATTTTCGAAAAAAAATTGTGCAACGGTCTCTGCAGTGGAATTAGTAACTGGTGTTGCTTCCGCCCACCTGGTTAAATACTTCATCGCAGTAATGTTGTATATTGCTCCTGATCTCCTTGCTTGTGGGTTGATCGGACCTACAAAGTCAATGGCCCACTTATCGAATGTTTTCAATGTAACTTGTGTATTTAATGGCATTTCATCATGTCTATATGGTTTACCCACTCATTGGCAGATGTCACAGGAATGACAATACTCATTTGAATCTTTGTGCAGTGTAGGCCACCACAGCCCTGCTCATAAAATATTTTATGTCGTTGCTTTGCCTGCGTAATGTCCTCTAGCAATTCCATCATGCACTTCCTCTAGTATAACTGACCTTTCATGTTCCAGTACACATCGCCTCAAGATTCCATCTTCCCCTAGCTTATACAAGTTCCCTGCAATCAACTGATAGTCTGTTGCTTTCACTACCAATTGTTTCTTCTGCACAAATGTCATGTCGGGGGAGGCTGCACCTGCATTTAGAAAATCCAAAATGTTCGTGAAGTAATCATCCACCATCCTTACTATAAATAATTGCACATATGGGAAATTGTCATCTAAATTACTTGCATCCTCTCCTGTTAGTATGCGTGAGAGATGATCAAGTCCTACATTAAACTTCCCTGGTTTTACTATGACCTCAAAGTCATATTCCCGAAATATTAATAGCCATCTACATATTCTTCCTCCTAAGATGGGTTTATTAACTTAATAATTTAATGTGGAATGATTTGTTGACATTTTGAAGTGAGACCGAAGTAACTAATATATGAATTTCTAGAGTGCATAGGCCATGGCCAGGCCTCCCCGTTTTGTAGTGGTATAATTTTTTTCAGATATAGACAGCTTCCTACTTGCAAACACAATCGGATGATCGATGTCTCCTTCTCATGGTTGTGAGAGTATTGTGCCCAGTGCAATGGATGATGCATATAAATGGACATGGAATTGCTTGTTCCAGTCTGGAAAGATTGAAATGGGCGCAGTGACTAGTCTTTGTTTTAATGTTTCTAGCCCCTTCTGGCAGTCCTCGTTCCATTGGAACTTGGCTTCCTTCTTTCGTAAATTTTCCATGGGTGTTGTAATCTGCGTGTATACTTTGATAAACTTCATGTAATAGCATGTATGACCCAAAGTTTCTCTTAGTTTTCTAACTGATGTCGGAGGCTCTAACTCCAAAATAACTACGATATTGGTTGGGTCAACCAATAGGCCTTGTTTGCATACTACATGTCCTAGTAGAATTCCAAATGGTGCAAAAAACATACATTTGTTCAATTTCAACGAAATCTGACACTGTCTACATCGATCTAACATAATCCAAAGTACTTCTATATGATCCTGCTATAGACTGAACATCGTCCAATCATCTAAATAAACTTCCAAAATTTTATGGATGAACTCCTTGAATGTTGCCACTACCACTCTAAAAAAAACCACAGGGGAATTCTTCAATCCAAATGGCGTCACTGTGTACTGATAACTGCCCCATTCTGTCACAAATTTGGTTTTGTGTCTATCTTCTTGCGTAATTTTTATATGATGGTGTCAACACTGAAAGTTACACTTTGACTGCTAAAGTGAAAGCTCAATACCCATCAATAGGTTTATGAGATAAGACTTAAAATGTGGAGTCAAATGGATAAAACATTAGTTCAGCAATGTCAAAACACAGGAAATTCTGAATCAAGTGCATCAACAAAAGAAGTCTTGTTTAGCTTGGGTCAGGGTTTTAAGAATTAGTGTGAATAGAAGGAATACTTAGTAAGAAAATGAAGTGAATCTACCACTAGCTTCAGGCATGCCAGTAGACAAAGGAGGAAAATGCTTCAGATACAAGAACTTCTTAAATCCAAGCACACAAAATTCTAAGAAAGTTATAATAGTATCACAATCAGTCATACAACTACAAAATATCATTTGAATCCTTCAATGAAAGTATAATTTCAGAGTGAGAGAAATAGTATGGCAAAAGGAGAACTAACTTCCATTAAACAAGATTTCATCAAGTCTAATACATTAAACCAGAGTAGGCTTTGTTTCATTAAAATCACCAAAAAGGTATTTTACATCAACCATTTGAACCCATCAATGTCTTCTAATGTTGCATTTATAGCCTAAACAAGGAATCATAGCATACAATGCGAGCTTGATCCTCTCACATAGGATTCTACCACCTAAAACTGAAAATCGTACACTTGTACAGAGCGGAAAAAACAAACTTCTATAAAAAAGGTAAATGTTGGCAATCATCTTAACACCCTAATATTGCATAGTGAGGTGTCCTTTGAGCACATTTCCTTTGTTTCCAGGTATCCTCCAACTTTAACCGACTTCCAACTAGTTGTGCTATGTTCCACTAGCCATCTGGTGACCATTGATTCTCATAAAACCCATCAAAACGGGACTTGGAAGCGAATCCTGTAGCACTGACTGTATCAGCCAGTTCGTAGCGGATTTCACAGTGAAGTTGTAGTGTTCGACTGTGTAGACCATGTCACAGTGAAGTTGCAGTGTATGACTATGTAGACCATTTCGCAGCACCAGGCACTGCGAAATGTCCTGTAGTTTTCTGATTTGTCCAATTTGAGCCAAAAATACCCAAAAAAATTTGCCAAAGTTAAGAAAGCCTGTAGAAACGTCATGATATGTTGTGTGAGTGAAAACTCAGTTATTTATATTTTCCCCAAAATATTCAAAATGCAAGGATAACCATTTCCAAAACTGGGATTATTTGAGCCACTTCACTTCACCTCCTGAGTCTAGTACTCCTTTCGGTTGCAACTTGGGCCAACACATTCAAATTCCTTTGGGATATCTCTTCCTTGAAAGTTTGCAACTCCAGCTTAAGTTTTATTCTCTGATATTGTAAATCCATGTTATGTATGTATAAATTCCTAAGCTGCCTATGGAGGGGCAGGAATATCCTTTTTGTAAACCTGGCCTCATCAATGGTTTCCCGATACATATCCATAAGGCCACTCAAATTTTTCCTCTCAGCCAATCCTTGTCCCTTCAATTCAGTAATCTCCTTTATGGCTTCTCTAAGTTGTCTGGTCAGTATTTTGAAGGTAGGGTTTTCAGGGGGAGTGGTTATGTCTATGACTTCAATATGTTTTTCAATAGTCTCAATTTTACCTTTATCCTTCCTCTTGATAGGAGATTTTGTTATGACCTCTTTTTCAACAGTTTCCTTCTTGGATGATGACCTGGTGAAGGGCCTTCTAGCTTTAATTTCAATTGTAGTAGCTGCTGAGGGGAAGAGTAAACTTATTCCTTTTTTTCCCATGGCTTTAGCTGATGGAACTTCTGCTAATTTTGGAGCTGGTTGGGGTGAAAATTCCCTTTGTGGAGAGTGATGGGATCCCCCTTATTCTTCTTGTTCCTTAGGAGCTTCATCATTTTTAGCAATGTGTTTTCCCTTCCTCTTTCCACTTGTGTCTATGTGAATAGTGTTATCATCTTGAAGAGGGATCTGCACTTTGGATTGTGGAGTAGGAGCAACATTCAATTGCAAATGTGCAGAGGCAATGAACTTCTCCCAATCCATGTTTCTCTTCTTCAACTCTTCCATCACAAGCATCTTAATCAACCCTGAGTGAAAAACACTTGTGTCCACATCCTTGGACTTGGCTTGGACTCTGTCAGCCATTTTCCCAATACTCCTAAACAAATAGAAAGGGAGGTTCATGAGGTGTTTTCCTATGAAGTGAAGCAAAAGTCTAATGTGGTATTGGTAAATCATATCGAACCTGCCTTCACAGGTGAAATATATCTGGATCACCTTTATCATATTATCAAATCCTTCAACCAAGTGGCTCCTAGGCACTCCCTTTGATAGATTATCTCCCTGACATTCTTGTTTAAGGAACTCTTTACAGAAGGCTGCATTAAGATTCATGGATTTAAACCATCTTTCACCAGTGTTTGGTATCTCAGTAGTTGTTGCAATGGTTGCTTTAGATACCTCCAATTCAATAGTTCCCACCTTAGTTTTGGTTCCATCAAAATTCAAGGAAAACTCTCTAGCTACCTGAGGGTGACCCCTTGCATATTTTGACAGAAATTCAAACATCCAAAACTTTGAAAGACCTCTCTAATCAGGGGTTCAACAGCAAATAGATGCATGTCATAGGGTTTAGTCCTCACTATGCACCCACCCTTGTGAGCCTTCTTATGTTGTGGTGTATCCATTTTTTTTATTTAGGAAGAAAACTAAGACAACAATCTGAGTGATGCAAGAGGAAAAACATAAGGGCATAGGTCTTAGGGTTTGGAGGGATAATCTTTTTCAACGCTAGATTTTGTCTAGGGTTTTAATGTTCTTCAGCCAATTTGACCCCTAGGCTTATGAAAGAGCAGATGATAGCTAGGAAATATAAAAACACCATATAGGAACAATGGATATGCAAGGAGGAAGCTGTTGCAAAGGTTTAATGTTAACACTTCACCATCATTTGCAAAATCATCACAATTTTAACAACAATGTTCTTTTCAATTTCCAACATAGATAGATTTTAGACTTGAAATAAGAATGGAAATTTTAAAGGTAAGAAACTGGTACATGTTGTGTGGTAAGAGGATAACAGTGTTGAGTTGATGTACAGGTTTGCAATGCCAAAACAGGGGATTTGTAGCACAAGCAGCAAAATCCAAGTCAGAGATAGGCACGGTGGTTTTGACAGCAAGGTTTGCTCAATCTTAGTAAAAGAAGCTAGAAACACTCCATTTGGCTGATAATTTGTGACAACATAGGTAAAGGGGGAAAGTTGGTAGTGTGGATCATCAATTCGCAACACCCATGAGAGGAAATACAAGCACAACCTTTAACTGATCTTCAATGGGGATTAAAAAACTAATGGAGTAGCTAGATGTTGTGGCTTAAAAGTTGATATGCTTCAGATTGGACAGAACCCCCTGCAACAAGTCTAACCTCCAATTCACCTTTGCGAGCCATTTTGCAGCCAATTCTGCAGTGTCTGTCTGAACTCAACAGTTTTTGCAGCGCCAAGCTAGGAGCAAATTTGAAAACTTGAGAAAATAGTTAGAAAATCCTTAATGACGAAATCCCGGATTATTTACTTTAAATCATGAATGTTGAAAACAAGGAGATCGGCTGACACAAGCCTCATAAGTGTAATTATGGTGATGAGAGAATGTGTACTTGAGAAGCGCAACGAAATGTCCTGATGAGATGGCAGCATACAAAATGAACTTGAATTGACCTTCTAACGGGTAGAGGGACAAAGTGGAGGGGTTTTAGTAGATCATGGAAGTGGTGACATGTCAGGGTGGTGGTGGCATAAGGATGATGGTGATACTTGTCTAATATTTTCATGTATATGGAGGTATAAACCAAGGGTTTTGGCCAACATCAACCTTAACATTATTTGTGCTAAGACCTAAGAAGACTATAAGGAAGAGGTCAAAAGTAAAACTCAAACAATACTAAGGATAAAAATAAAAAATCTAAAGATGAATTGACCCAAAACAATTTCATGTGATAACAGATGGTACCCAGAGAATCCATCTGTAAACGAA
>JASDQU011029223.1:2638-16725 GCA_032191745.1 Picea mariana
TAGATGATAGAGTCATAGTATTTAGCAACTAGCTCAGTTTATTATTTTGGACCTTTCAGCCTTCATACTTCAGTTTGCACACTATTTCACACTACAGATGGCCTATTTTGTAAACGTAACTATTTGGTCATGTTATTGTTGACAGTTGTTGGATAACCTATTTCCTTCCATAAGTTAATGGTATATTTTCTATTATATTGCTTAAAAATTTGTATGTTTGTTTGTAAGTTTTTAATTGCTAGAATCTAAATGGTTGATGGTCGAATGATTAATCATTGATGTACTATGGACTGTTGTCACATTATTACGAGGCAAAGATGGATAAAAACTTGAAGAGTTGGGAAAACAATCTAGAGGAGGATAATTTGGAGGATGGAATTGTTTTTAAAGCAATTGGAGAATATTCTTATGGATGACCATGATTGTGTTTATATGCCACCCCCATCCACTGCCATGGTCTCCATGTATAGTACTGTAGATACAACACAAGGGGCTTCATCTTCAGTTCCACGACCGCCTGCATCTACTTCTACACAGTTTTGTCCTTCTCCAACTTTATATGTTATAGATGATAGACTCATAGTATTTATCAACTAGCTCATTTTATTGTTTTGGACCTTTCAGCCTTCATACTTCAGTTTTCACACTATTTCACACTTAAGATGGCCTATTTTGTAAACATAACTATTTGGTCATGTTATTGTTGACAATTGTTGGATAACCTATTTCCTTTCATAAGTTAATGGTATATTTTCTATTATATGCCTTAAAATTTGTATGTTTGTTTGTAAGTTTGTAATTGCTAGAATCTAAATGGTTGGTGGTCGAATGATTAATCATTGATGCATTATGGATGCCTACATCTATTTATACACAGTTTTGTCCTTATCTGACTCCACTACCACCATGTGGTGGTGCATGTAGCAGTCATGGTGTTGGAAAGAGGAAGGAATAATTGTTTCTCTAATTTCACTACTTTATATTTCATACATGATAGACTCGTAGTATTTAACAACTAGCTCAGTTTATTGTTTTGGACCTTTCAACCTTCATACTTCAGTTTGCACACTATTTCACACTATATATGGCCTATTTTGTAGACATAACTATTTGTTCATGTTATTGTTGACAGTTGTTGGATAACCTATTTCATTCCATAAGTTAATGGTATATTTTCTATTATATGGCTTAAAAAATTGTATGTTTGTTTGTAAGTTTGTAATTGCTAGAATCTAAATGGTTGATGTCCGAATGATAAATCATTTATGTACTATGGATGCCATTTCTATCTTTATTAATGTACACATATGCACGTTTTCATATTTTGTAACTAGTTTGACATTCTGCATATCCAATAAAGCAGACGCTCTGCTCTTGAGGATTTTTGGAAAATGATGCTCTCGACACTCCCACTTAGCTTCGTGCTCTAGTAACTCTGGTATATTCTCCCAACAATAATCCAAGTTCCCATCATTATTGGACACCATTTTCACATGAAATGTCTCATAACGATCATAAAGGTATGGTACCAAACTTCCAGATCATGAATCTCCCTTGAACCATAAAGAAACAAGCCTCAAATGCATGTCTCATAACCCTAATGAGATATAGTTTCCCCAATCCACAAGCATCTCAAAGTATTGAACAACCACCTCCCTCCACTACATCACTCTTTTTCTTCAAAGTGTGGGCCTCTTAAAATGAAAATAAGTCAGTTCTTCAATGGGGTCATCATTGTTGTCAATATCCAATGGATCTGAAACAATAGTTACATTTTCCAACTCTTTTGGTTTTCCTTTCAAATTTTCCGACTAGCAAAAAAATTTCAATTATCTCACTCTACCTTGTCATTCTCTTTCTCATCCTTTTATTCAAGTATAGTGCAATCTCTGGTTTAGAATATCCTTCTGAAACTCCTATGGTTTCTCTCATTTTTAGCTAGAAGAGTTGGAATCATGTCTTCTAGATTTTGTGAAGACATCTAACTGAGAGTAAAAATGAGATTGTTCTATTTAGAAGGAAGGTTATTTAAAAAAATAGCATTGGCATCATATTCCTCTATTGTAGATTTGACTTAGCTAGCTATTTGATTAGATATCTCAAATTGCTTCTATGGATAGACATAGTAACCACATCAAACATCTTAAATCTAAACAGTTGAAGCTTCAATGAAAAATTTGCATTCATCGCTTTTGTTCTACACAACTTATTCAAATTAACCCATATTTCCTTCAATGATTTTTCCAGATCTACAAGATGCAACTCAAAATCTGAGAGAGAAAGGCCAATAATAGCTTTGGCTTTATCATCTTTTCTCTGCTATTCGTATAATTTATTTGGATCTATAGGAGAATAATCATCCCATTTATTAACATAGTAACTACATCAAACATCTTAAATCTAAACAGTTGAAGCTTCAATGAAAAATTTGCATTCATTTCTTTTTCTCTACACAAATTATTCAAATTACCCCATATTTCCTTCAATGATTTTTCCAGATCTACAAGATGCAACTCAGAATCTGAGAGAGCAAGGCCAATAATATCTTTGGCTTTATCATCTTTGCTTTGTTATTCCTATATTTTATTTGGATCTATAGGTGACTACTCCTCCCATTTATTATTCCCCATAGGTTATTATTGATTAGTGCATTCAAATTTTTACTTTCCAAATGTGGAAATTGAGACCAAAGTATTTTTTTAATGGAAATTTCATTAAAAAAAAAATCTATGTAAATCCCTTTGAACAATCTATCTAAAATAGCTATAAATTGTTGGAGTCACGCCCTTACAAACATTGGATTCTTTTATTCATGGTGGCTCATTCCTTAGCTAGGTTTATGACGAACCTACTTTGATACCATGTTATAAAATTAGCTTCATTACCAAATTTCGAAATCCCAGATAGAGTTGAGTCAAATATACACATAATAACATGATATTATATTAAGAAAACACTCCACACTATTATAATGAGATTTACCTCTCTTATATACAAAACCTTAATATTCTGTGATTTACAAGTAGGAGGTCTTGGAGTCAAGTCCCTGAGTTGGTTGCCTTTGTAGATAATATTGGGCCTCACTCGATGTCCCCATTAGGTTAGGTTGCCAAAACTTCAACTAGTCGGTTTACCTCCTATACCATCCTCGAAATGAGGAAATGTACTTGGAGGGTTTCTCGGGATGTGTATTCCATCGAAAATATATATATATATATAACCTTAATACAATATCATTGAAAACCCTAACTTGTATAGCCTAAATCACTAAAGTGACATTATTACACATGTAGGCCTTATATTCCAACAACTTGACATATTCATGTATGAATTTGATTTGTTTGATTCCCATAGCATGGAAAGAGAAAGATGTCCAAAAAATGTTCGAAAAAATGTAAGTGGGAAATAACGGCTATTAAAAGCGAGAAACATTCCACTATGAGAGTCAAAACAGTATCAATGTTGTACTTTAAGGTCCTTTTGAATATGATTCTTTTGATTCCCATAGCATGGAAAGAGAAAGATGTTCTCAAAATTGTTAGGAAAAATGTAAGAGGAAAAATAAGGGCTAGAAAAGTAGGAAAGAGTTTGAACTAGGAATAAAAAACAATATGAAATTCATACAACAAGGTCTTTCCAGGTTGTAGAATAGTTTACTATTGATTAGAAGATGCATCACTATGGACATCACATAGTGAAAAAGCAAAATGTATGGCTCATAAATTACAATTCTTGTTTATGTAAAAATGTATCTTATTTCCATGTGAAGTATTATATAGATATCAAAGAATATTGTCTAATTATATAGGTGGAATTGAGTGAGGAGCACATTATTGAATTGGGATCATGTTAACCACCATATTTTCTTGTGCAAATGGAGGGTTAAGATCCATTGAGATTTTGTCACACTAGTCCCATTGCAAGTGAATCCAAACATTCACAGTGAGCAGAGATTATTTTAGCACTTTGCCTTTTTCCAAGAGCCAAAGCATTGAGGCCTGCATGCCTGTTTTGGGAAACGTGTAAGAATTTTCATAACAATAATTATTTTCAGTGTCTGCTTTTTAGGGCTTACATGTTGTTTTTGAAAACATATTCGAGCTCCTTGTGGAAAAGAAAGACTAATGATATTGCATCCATTTTCATGTGAGATGTTTTATTTTTAACAATGTCTAATTTTAGACATGCTATATTTGGTAACAATCTCATAGTTGCTACCTTCATTTTCAATCATTCCTTATTTTCTATCATTTTTAGAGATAGTCTATTTTTTGGGCATGTCTGTTTATAGCAACATATATTTATGGCAGGTGCAGGGTGTGATGTCATGGTTTGAAGTGTGTAGAGGTGCAATGGTTCCAGGATTCCAATGGGTGAAGGATGATGAATCCAGTACAATGTTGAGCAGGTGAATTGTCTTCCCAATGTGACACATGGAAACTAGTTGAAGGGTTTCCATTGTGTCAGCTTTTTATAAATTTTACTTGTGCCAAAACCCTAATCAATTTCCTTGAGGCCTAAGTTGAGTTGTTATTTCTTGGTTGGATCATGTGGAAATCAAAAACCCTAACTCCCTTGTTATTTTTGTTAATCCAAAACCGTAACTTGAATTGTTAGGTTTAGTGGTCATTCTTTCCATTTTTTACCTTCGAAAACCATAATCCATCATATCATCTTTGTCATGTCCTAACCCTAAACTTGATTTTCTAAGCTTACCAAGCCAAAAAATACCCCAATGTGAATTTTTCATGTTATTATTGTCAAACAATAAAAGCTAACTCAATTCTTGAGTAATTAGAAAAGTTTCTTAAATCTATAAAGCATAAAAGCATAAAGGAACTTTTCTTATCCAATCTTTGCATGCAAAGAAAAGCCTTAAATAAAGATGGTTATTTCTAAACTTTCTAAACAAAGAACCCAAGTCGACTTCCCTCATTGTAACTAGAATGTGTTGAAAGTTAATAAATGTAGCTCGAGCAGGATCATATTGCACATATTCAATGTTAATGCAAGAAGTGGTTCAAGACATTTCTTTGGTGATCACTAATAATTTCACTTGAAAAATAATAACTAATAAAAAATGTGAAAGTCTAATGTTTTAAAGTCAACTAGTCTTAGGAATCTAAATGAAATGTTCTAGAAGTTCTATAACAATAATGACTTAGATTAGGATTTAATCTTAGTTGTGCATACCATGATTGAGATATATGGAAACTAGTATTGAGGAGATTAGTTGATAAGATTGAGGACATTAGTTATCCTCTCTCAAAGAATAAATATGAAAACATACGAGAAATATCGCACACATGAAAAGAGAGAAAAAGTGTTGAAGGAAGGAAGAGTACATCAAGAAGAAGAGAGAAGGAACTTCTTGCACAGCTTCAATGTGAACATGCAAGAAGTGGTTCGAGATTTTTTTTGGAGACCACTTTGGAAAGGTGTTCACAAATTCTATCTTGTAATTTCACCTGAAAAATAAAAAATAAAAGTGAAAGTTAATTGTTTTGAAATCAACTAGTCTTAGGAATCTAAATGAAATGTTCTAGATGTTATGGAACATTAGTGACTTAGATTAGGATTTAATCTTAGTAATACATCTCATGATTGAGATAGGTGGCATCTAGGATTGAGGAGATTACTTATCCCCTCTCAAAGAATAAACCGGACAAGATAGGATAAATCTCATACACATGAGAAGAAAGAAAGAGAGCTGGAGGAAGGAAGAGTGCACCAGAAGAGAAGAAAATCATATTTTCTAAATATACCAACAAGTACAACAGGTTGTAAAGTTTGTACCACCATTGCAACTATCTTTTCTTCATGCACCAATCTAACCATGCACCTTCAGATTGTTGGGGTGTGCTTCAGTGGAGTGTTCTTCAGTGACTGAGAGGGAGAAAGAGTGATTTGTTGTCCAAGAAATGCTCAAATAGAGCACAATGTATTGTTGTATCTATACCCTCTTTTCACAAGTCATACATTGTTGTTTGATGTGATTTTAATCACTGTAGAATTGTTGGTCCAAGCACGATGCAAAGATCACCTTGTAAGCTTTGATCAAAGGAATGAAAAGATGATTCAAAGAAGAAATCGATGTGAATGTGTTTTATTCTTTCATTATTCATTTTTTCATCTATTGTGTGATTGATGCAATGCTAAAAAAAAATAAAATTTATGTTGTTAAATAAAATAGGTTGTTGAGTTATTTAATGACAAAACATTAGGACAACAGTCACCAAGGCTTGAAAAATTTATATGGTATCAAAGTTAATTTTTATCGAGATTCTCAAGGATTTATAGCAATAAATCAAATACTGAAAAGAAGAAACTCAATTAAAGGGTTTCATAACTTATTTTAAGGACTAATTTTCATATTTGAGAGTTTGTGCATTAGATAACAAAGATGGCGCCTCAAATTTCTTGTCATAGAAAGTGAGGTTTGTGCCCTACGATATTGTCAAGGATGTTGTGCCTTCACCTATAGATCCACAACAATTGGAAATATTATCTCTCGGAACCTCCCTAAAGGAAAATTCCAACCTCTCCAAGGGGAAAACCTAAGGACATGAACAACTATCACCTTAACAACCATGCTTTTACACTTCTAGGCTAGGGTCACTAACCTAAAGAGGGGATCCTATACAGTCACGCCGAGTCCTATCGCTTTAAGTAAGAAAGGGTGAGGGCAAGGACCAATGTTGACTCATTCTTAACTTCTCTAAAGGTTTGATTCACTGAAATAAGAGAAGATTGTTATCCCCTACCCTAGGGATAACTAAGGAGATCACATCTTGAGGCCCACAGGTTCTAGACATGGAGTACCGAGAGTTAGACGACTTGAGCATGGCCTTGAACGGCCCCCTCTTTTCTTCAAATGTATTCCATTTATCAACAACAACAGTATCCATCCCACTAGCCTTGTCATGAAGTAGCAGTAAGTCTTGCTCCATGAGGTAATGAGTCTAGGTATCATGGTATGTGTCACTATGATTTTTCAAGCACTTGAATATGTTGCATTGAATTCTTCTACATTTCATGACGTTTGCTTGGAAATTCTTCGCTTTGCCTTGTTCATACCTGGAAGGGTGACATGGTGCCCTAGTAATTTGATATCCCTTTAGAATGGGTTGCCACTGGGTGGGTCTGTGAAAGGTCATCGTCTGTTCCTTCCATACTTACCACTTTCCATCTTTATTCCTCTCATCTCCCCCTACCTTTTGGGCATTGGGACTAACCATGCTAGAAAGGGTTGTACCTTGCCTTTTGGGAAGAAGGGGTTAAAGGCCCAGAGGGTAAAAGTAGCTAGCAAGAGTTAAAAACCAATATCAAAAACCTTTGAGATGCTTCACCCATGGATTCCTAAGAAATAAATAAAAACCTTCTCAGTATGAAAAGGGAACCCATAATATACATAAACACTCAATATAATAGTTGGTGGATAGGAGGTCTCATCACGAGCCCACCTATTATGACCATGGGCATGTAGTGGCATGACACTACCACTTATTTGGTCACCAAACCAGGGTAGTGACTCTTGGTGGAATAGCTAAAAGAAAGGGGGTCTCATCACAATCCATCCTTATCATCTCCATGAAATGTTTGTGGATAAAACTGTCACCTATATTCATCAAGCTAGGACAGTGGCCCTCAACTATTCCCTTGAAGCACAAAAGAAACAGATCAAAAGAAATAAAACTAAGATTAAAAGGAAATTTATGGGCTAGGAAACAATAGCTTTTATGACAAGGTGCATCTCACCCTCTACAAAGGCACCCGCAGGTAAGACTTACATTTCCCTATTATTACTGCACCCCATGCCCAAACACTTACCCCATGCCACCTCATACACTTACATGACCTGGATTGGATCCCACCTAGGAAACACCCCAAACTTCAGGAAGGTTGGCCCAATAGGACACCTTGAGACCTTCTCCAAACATAACTTGTCAAATTGCATAATGCCTTTCAGCATTTTTCTGGGTTAAGGGGGGTTTAATGCACATGTTTGCATAATTTAATTATTGGATTTGATTTACATGATATGATCCATGTGAATCATGAACCCCTGGAGGGTGTACTTTTTGTTGTTGCAGGACCTTGCCCGGTGGACAGGTACACATGAGGGAATGATTATCTCGGACCTTCATGGGGGATTAAAATCCCACAGATGGATGTTGTGACCTCGTCCAAGGGCAAGAAGACATTGAATATTTGCACCAGGAAGAAAGAAGGACATTTCATTGGAGGAACCCTAGCAGACCTAGACCCAGCGGGATCTTTCTCTTCCTTATGGACATTGGTCCTTGAAGGACCAAGACGTCACCATCATGACCCTGGACATCACCCAGAGCTAGGTTTTTCATTTTGGAGGAAGATGTGAGCTTTGTGGCATGTGTGGATATCATCTGGGCCCTCTAGAGGCCAAGTGTTCTCCATTCTAGGCCCAACGTTCCACCTTAGGGCCTCAACATCACCATAGAAGGGCATGGCGTCACCCTTGGAGGTGTCTTTAGATGAAAATTAATTTTAATTATGTCAAATTTGGATTTCAATGTAAATTGGCTAGGTCGGCCTTTTATTTGACCTAAAATTAATTAAGGGTCAAAGTTTTGTATAAATAGAGATAAAGTACTCTCATTTTAACATAACAACTCCTCACATAAGAGGAAGTGGACTGAATTTGCGCTCTCTTTAGGGTTTATTGGCTGAAATTGTGAGGCCCACCTCTCTTTTGGAGTCTTCTACTTGCAACTTGGATCAATTTTGGTGAAGTTATTTGGTAATCTAGTGTTTTCATGCATGATTATTCTTGGTAAGTATGTAAATATAATTTTGTCATTAATTTTGAATGGTTATGGTATATTTTCTTTCTCATAATAAAGATTATGAAATTGCATGCTTGATAAACCCTAGAAGTGAAGAACTTAAGTTACTACTTCTTCAGTTTGTATTTTCTAGATTTTTCCTAATTGGTTTATATTGACAAGCCTCTAAATCCCTAAGTGCTATATCTTTAGAGGTCTCGATCAATTTTTATTGCACCTAAATATTTCTTCAATTATCTAAGGAGGAAAACCGCTAGGGCCTAGAAGTACCTATTCTCTAGTAGCTCACCTCCTCAAAGATTCAATCCTAGAAGACTTAAGTTACTACTCTTCTAAGATTCATGTTTACTTGGATAACATAATCATTGTTTTACTCCAAATGAATGTTGTTGAACTCTTGACTTTATAACCCTTTAAAGGCACTAGTCATTACACTCATTTTGTAGAGAGATAAAACCAACACTCAAACCTTGAACTTTCTATCTTTCACTAAGTAAAACCAACTCTAACCTATCCTATATAACTAATTTACTTTGTTGTTGTTATAGATCACTATTACATCCATTTTAATGCAACAAATTTTCTGCATAAACTACATTTAATGTTGAGATTTGGGTACCTTGGAAAGTGGTTCCCTTGTGTTTGTGAGTCTCTAAACACAAAGGGGGAGAATATTACCCTCATTACTTTAATTTATTATTCTAATTTCACTTTGACTTAGGAGATTTAAGTCAAAAGTGAAATAAGTCACTTAAATCATTAAAGTGACATTTAATTCACTTTGTGGGTGAATTAAAGGACATAAAGCAAACTAAGGAAAGTGGGTTTCCTAAGTGAGATTTTTGGATTAGATATGACCCATTGATTAGACTTTGCTAGATTGGATCTAGGCCATTGATATTTTAGGGTTTGGCCAAAGAGAGGCTAAATGAGGCAATAGGCAAAATATGAGATTCATTTTTCACTTGAGATAAGAGGAGAAGGGGAGGAGATCTCTTGGGCGCATATCTTGAGGAGGAGAAGGCACATGAGGGTGAGGTTTGAGGAGGAGCCCTATCTTGGTTTCTATCTTGCATGGAGAGTCTACCATGGAGGCTTGGACATCATCTTGTGTAGGGGCACATCATCTTGTGTAGGGGCGCATGAGGAGGAGAAGGTGCATGAGGTTGAGGTTTGAGGAGGAGCCCTAGCTTGGGTTCTATCTTGCATGTAGAGTATACCATGAAGGCTTAGACATAATATTATGTAGGGGCACATTCTATGGAGGAGGGGCACATATGCTAGACGAGGGGCACATTCTTGTGAGGAGGGCGCATATGCTAGAGGAGGGGCACATTCTTGTGAGGATGGTGCACATCTAGTGGAGGAGAGTTCCTCTTTCTTATGGGAGGTTCATTCATCTAGGAGAGGCTTACTCTAGAGGTGTAGAGGGTGAAAAGGTGAGTGAGGGTGCATGCATCTTGGAGAGGGGCACACATGCTTGAGGAATGGCGCATTCTAGGAGGGAAGGTGCATCAAGCTAAGGGAGAGTGCTTTCTTTGGTGGGTTTATTCTTGTTGAGAGGAGGCGCACTTCATGGGAGATGGAGGGAACTTGGAAAGGGAGAACACACCACCTTATTAATTTTTTCTAGAGGAGGGAGAACACTTGAGAAAGGGGTGTACC
Organism: Picea mariana; assembly: GCA_032191745.1. Taxonomy (NCBI): domain Eukaryota; kingdom Viridiplantae; phylum Streptophyta; class Pinopsida; order Pinales; family Pinaceae; genus Picea; species Picea mariana. Next base: position 13,129 of record JASDQU011029223.1, read on the forward strand.
ATTACTTGGAGGGAGGCACTCTTGAGAGGAGGGCGCTTCATCAAAGGCAAAGGAAAGGAAAAGGAAAGGTTAAAGGCACAATAAAAGGCAAGGTCAAAGCAAAGGCACAAGGAAAAGGGTCAAAGGAAAGATAAGGAAGAAGGGTGCACCAAGGGAGATGGAGGGTGCCTTGCCTCAAGAGGCTAGTAGGGAGGTCTTCAAGGAACTCCAAGGCATCCGAGAAGGGTTTCTACTGTAACAGGTTCACTTGTTTATGTTTTTTGTGTTGTACATTTTTCTTTGAGGCCTTCTATTTACATCTACTCCAAACTGGTTTTCCCCATGGGGGGGGTTTTCCAGGGTCATGTTGACCAAAAACATGTGTCAATTTCATGCATGCTTGGAAATGTGAATCAACATTTAAAGTTGTAAATATATAGGAGGTAGTGTTATTTTTTTTTATTTTATTGCATGTGCTAACATTGGGATAATAAAATACCTCAAAAGGACACCTAACCACCAAAACTGTGAGTAGAAAGTACTCGACTATTTGTTGTTCTAAAACAACAGCAAAGGACAGTCTTGAAGATAAAACTTAGAGCCAAAAATCAGGTCAAGGACAGACCTATTTTCACAGGCTCATAGTACCTCAGAAAATCTACATCTAACCTAAAACTCAAACCAAAACTCAAACCTTGAACTTTATAGCTTTCACTAACTAAAACTAACTCTAACCTAGCCAAGATAGCTAATTTTCTTTGTTGCTGTTATAGATCACTGTTACAACCATTTTAATGCAGAAAATTTTCTGCATAAACTACATTTAATGCTAATTATACACTTCTAAATTATCTTGTGACAATTGATTATCATTCTGCCTAATAAAATCTATATTTTCATTGTCTTTTCAAGCAATTTGGAGGCATATTTCTAGCAGTTGTTATAAAATACTTATTGTTGTTGTAAACTTGCATTTAGCTGCAATTTTATATCAGCTAGCATACATTTCAATGATTTACTATCTTTTTCAAGCACTAACATCATTTTGTACTTGAAACTTCCATATTTTCGCTTGTTGTCATGTTCTTGGAAGGTACACTTCATCCATTACATTTTTCTTCATCTCAAAACTAGGTCAAGGACAAACCTGTTTTGGCAGCCTCATAGTACCTCAAAAAATCTACATCTAACCTAAAACTCAAACCAACACTCAAACCTTGAACTTTCTATCTTTCACTAACTAAAACTAACTCTAACCTAGCCTAGATAACTAATTTACTTTATTGTTGTTATAGATCACTTTTGCATCCATTTTAATGCAGCAATTTTTCTGCATAAACTACATTTAATGCCAGCTAAACACTTCTAAGTTAGCTTGTGACAATTGATTATCATTCTGCCTAATAAAAGCTATATTTTCGTTGTCTTTTCAAGCAATTTGGAGGCATATTTCTTGCAGCTGTCATAAAATACTTATTGTTGTTGTAAACTTTCATTTTTCTGCAATTTTATATCAGCTAGCATACATTTCAATGGTTTACTGTCTTATTGAAGCACTAACATCATTTTGTACTTGAAACTGTCATATTTTTTCTTGTTGTCTTGTTCTTGGCAGGTACACTTCATCCATTACATTTTGCTCCATCTCTTAAGACATAAAGACCTTTTGACTTGAGTGAACAATGAGAGGGGGATATTTTTGCATCCTTGCTTTAGTTTCATCAGCCCTTTAGGTCACTAGGGACATCTCCCTTGGGGTAATTTTGTACTTTAAACTACCATATTTTCGCTTGTTGTCTTGTTCTTGGCAGGTACACTTCATCCATTACATTTTTCTTCATCTCTTAAAACATAAAGACCTTTTGACTTGAGTGAACAGTGAGAGGGGGGTATTTTTTCATCCTTTCTTTAGTTTCATCAACCCTTTAGGTCACTAGGGACGTCTCCCTTGGGGTGATTTTAACATACTCCTAAACAGAAAGGGGTTTCCTATTAAGCTGACAGTGATAGGTCACCCCCTTGTTACGCCAATCTTGTCTCACTAGCATTGGGCTTTGGGAAAGTATAGATTGTGTGATAACAAAGACAATATTGAATGACGTTCATTCACAATGAAGTGTCTCTTAGCTGTTTCATATGCATCGAATGTTCATTCATTAAATGTCATTCTTCAAATAAATATGTTCTAGGATAGACCCAAAAAAAATTTAAAAAAAAGTTTCGAGTCAAAAGGTGTCTCATATGCTACAACCCTCAAATATGACCATAGGTTCGGACACCCACAGTATGAGAGAGTAATCTTTCTAAAAAAAAAATTCAGTGCACTGTAACAGTGCGATGACCGAATGGTTGGTTTCAGGATACCTAGGGGGACTTCTGATATATGCGAAGGTACATGGAAGTGAAACTCCAAGTTCATGTGCTATCTAATGCAATACTACTCGAGTGGGTACCAACAGGGGTTACACGGACTTCCAAAAGGGAGAGTTACAATCTCTAGGAAACCCTTTGAAATCGCCTATGTATTGATCCCAAACCGTAGTTTTAAATAGCAACAAATCCTTGTCGTTATTTACAGACATCGGATGCATGTCTCTAACATAGAAATCTAAGGGTCTTGCCAATAACATCATCATTACTCATATTTAAACATGGAGTTCCTGAATAATAAATAAAAATATTAAAATCAATATATTCCCCAAGTTTATGCATCGAAAAAAAAATTCAAAGCTTGAGATCCATTGCATAATTGTATTAAACTCACGTCATGCAATCATTATTTTTTTGCACCAAGTAAACTAGAAAGTTATCAAGGTAAAAGTTGGTTCATCATACACATTTTAAATCATACTTTATTACCTTTCAAAGAGGGATCATGCAATCATTAACCACTTATTATCATTAGCAAAGTATGAACATTAAATAGAACACATCTCCATAAAATTTCAGTGAACCATTAAATGCAATGTCAAAGAGGAAGGTTTATTATATTTGTTAGTATACCATCTATTACCATTAACCATAATCAATGCAAGCCTCTTTGTTTTTGTCACTTATAATAATCGATGGCAACAATTAATTATTGATATTCACAAATAAATGTACCAATCAATTTATTCATTCACCATCATATGCTCACTTTAAAATTAAACCCGTCACATATATATGGATTAAATGTACCTTAAGTGAAGTATTGTCCTAAGAATGAATCGATGACATGGAAAAATGAACCAAATGAGACAACAACAACAAGTTAGTGAATCGAAATGACCCAAAAATGATAGGATATCGCACGTTTAGGTAAACATGGCAGCATGGTTAAACTGGATTTGAGCCCTAATAAGATCGCATGGTTACCCTAGCATCGAAAAAAACATTTATAACATTTCCAGTCAGATGTGTAACTCACATTTCTATTCTGGCTAGGAAAATGGATCATGGTTCCTTCTTTTTGGTTTTCTTCTAATGTCAACAAGGAAAATCTCGACCTCAATAACACAACAAATCACACACAGAGAAAGAAGATTTCATAATAGGTCGTGATTTACCGGTGAAGGCATCAGCGCAAGAAGGGTTTATTTTTTACTGCCAAATCCAATATGAATGAAATAAACCAAC
>JASDQU011029223.1:29576-47221 GCA_032191745.1 Picea mariana
GGCCCTTCAGTCCAGCTGAACAGTGTCCACTGTGCCCCTGCCATCAGGAGAACCACTGTTGGGGGATGAGCTATCCCAACTCTATCGATTAGCTGATGAGTTCGAAGCTCGTCTTCATCGCGCACAAGAAGAAGCTCAACAAGCTACCCATGCATTGAAGAAAGTAAAATGCGACATTATAGAACAACGCAGAATAGCAGAACATGAGAAGGTTGATCTCCAGGACAAGTTTGAAGCAGAGAAAAAACATATGCAATAAGAGAAAGAACAATTTCTTGCAGAGCAGCTCGAAGTAAAAGAAGCAGTAAATAGAGACCTCCATTGTGTGATAGGCTTAGAGATACAGGCTGACGACCGAGTCACACATCAAGTAGAGAAGCTTGTGGAATCCATCCAACAACTATAACAAAGAATAACAAATTTAGAGCTCCGCACAGTGACCAACACTCTGTGGGATGTAAGAGATCAAAGAGAAGTGACTACTAGGAGCACAATCAAGAGAATAAATGCTCTTGCCATGGAATGCAAGAAACTCAGTGATCTCAGTGCCCAGACTTATGAAAAACTCATTGTGAATGTAGAACTGAAGGCATTGGAGTCATAGCTCCAAGAGGAAAAGCAACAAGCAGAAGCAATACAGGCTCAATTGAATCCCCTGTCAGTTGTGGAAAGAATGAAGTGATCCCAGGAGCAGTGCACTGCCCAACATCAGGTTCACACCGTTCAAACAAAATTCATGGAAGTGACTCTGAGGCTCCAACCTATATAGGATGAGGCTTACCAACTGTTCACAGAGATTGAAGGATGAGGAGCAGAACTGGAGCAAGTTGTTGCTGCAGCAAAACAGCGCATGGAAGGACCTGTGAACGAGGAAGTCATCCAAGATTTCGCTGAACAGGAGGTTGTGGAACAACAAAAGGTCAAAGCAGCTCAAGAAAAGATCGAGGCTTTCGAAACATAACTACCTAGATCAGAGTAACTCGGGATGATTCACAAGTGAGTGTTGGGGGCTTGTTGGCCCTTGACCAAGTTTTGAGGATACTTGGCCATGATTGACCTATTTTTGGGACTTCGATAGACTGTAAAAAATGGAGCGCAAGACGAAGAGGAGATCGCAGGATATCGACCCCTTTTTAGGTATTTTTGGGTTTTGGGATCATGTAACGGGTATGGGAAGGTTGGCCCATGGGTTTACCCATGCCTAGGCCCACTTTTGTAATATATATATAGAAGTTAGGTGTTGTAGAAACTAGTAGTGATCGATATATGTGATCGAAGGATTGTAAGTGCTATGTGCATACTATGTAAGACTGGTAAGACTAAGTGCAAGGGACTGTAAGAGATTGAGAGGAGGCTTTGTGATGAACCTAACTCAAGGAAGGAGGATCTAGCGAAGTGTGCAGATTTCCTGTCCTATGCGGAGTAGGGTTTTTTAGGCTCTATGCATGTAACTGATTAACAAAAGATAATAGAAGATAAGAAGAGTTGGTGGATGTAGCCCCAAGGGGGGGTGAACCACGTATATAATGTGTTTCTTTGCTCTGTGCGATGTGTTGGTGTGTTTATGTGTGACTTGCTATGATATAGATGAATGTTAGATAGAATTGATGTTACTTTGTGCTTAATAAGGAGAAGGAATGTCAGATCTGACCTATGTGAGTATGCTTAGTGCTTGAATCTACTAGATCTAATATGTTCCTTTTATGTTAAGTGCTATTAGATGTGGATCTGGTTGAATACTGTGATGCTCTATAATTAGGGTTTGTCTGTGTTACTGAGAAATGAATATTGATGAATGTTCAATGCTAAGTGCTCTGTTAAATATTAGAATCACATATCTCTGTCCTAGCTAAGGTTGTAGACATCTAAGTCCTACAACCACCCCTGCATCTACCTCGAGTGAGACTTCATCTTCTTCATAGGTGTTGTTGAAAGGGCCGACAATTATGGTTTTGTTGGTCCGTTGCTGTAGCATTGAACCCTGGTTCTACCCATTTGTTGGCACAGGGGAAAACCCAGGGTTCAACGCTACAAAAACGTACCAACAAAACCCTAACTATCGGCCCTTTCGACAACACTTGTGAAGCAAATGAAGTCTCACCCGAGGTAGAGGCAGGGGTGGTTGCATGACTCAAATGTTTGCAACATTAGCTAGGACATAGATCTGTGATTCTAATTTTAACAGAGAACTTAGCAGTGAACATTCATCAATATTCAGTTCTTAGTAAATTCGCAGACAAACCCTAATTATAGAGCATCACAGTATTCAACCAGATCCACATCTAATAGAACTTAGCATAAAAGGAACATATTAGATATAGCAGATTTAGGCATTAAGCATGCTCACATAGGTCAAATCTAACATTCCTTCTCCTTATTAAGCATAAAGCAACATCATTTATATATAACATTCATCTATATCATAGCAAGTCACACATAAACACACCAACACATCGCACAGAGTAGGGAAACACAACATATACGTGGTTCACCCCCCCTCGGGGCTACGTCCACCAACTCTTCTTCTCTTCTATTATCTTCTATTAATTAGTTACATGCACAAAGCCTGAAAAACCCTACTCTGCATAGGATAGGAGATCTACGCACTTCACTATATCCTCCTTCCCCAAATTAAGTTCAGCACAAAGCCTCCTCTCTATCTCTTATAGTCCCTTGCACTTAGCCTTACCAGTCTTACATAGTATGCACAGAGCACTTAATATCCTTTGATCACATAGATCGATCACTACTACTTTATACTTCACCTAGCTTCTATATATATATATATATTACAAAAGAGGGCCTAGGCATGGGTAAACCCATGGGCCAACCTTCCCATACTCGTTACATGATCCAAAAAGCCAAAGATCCCTAAAAAGGGGCCGAGATCTTGTCATCTCCTCTTCATCTTGCGCTATGTCTTTGATAGCCTATGAAGTCCCAAAAATAGGTCAATCATGACCAATTATCCTCAAAACGTAGTCAAGGGCCAAAAAGGTTGAAGAGTCAAACTGGCATTACAAGAACCAATCCCACCCAATATCACCTCAATGGGATGGTTCTTTTTTTTTAGGGTGGTAAGGCCCAGTGGGGATGTCCCTGGTGACTTGGGGTTTTGATAAGGAAATTGATTATAAGACAAGCATAAGTTCCCCCCCTCACAAGTCACCACTGAACAGATAGTCCGGCTAACAACCAATAATAAAGTATAACAAAAAAAAAAAGAGATGCACCTGTCTGAGACAAAGAAACAAGGAAACTGATATATGCAAGATGCTCACTTGGTTAGTACTTCATATAAATCAATGACTATCTGATACACATATAAGCATTTTGATAATAAAAATTGACGAAGTCAATGTTTATAAAATAACAATGATAAATATGTCACTTCTTCAATAAATGTTAAAACAATGTGGCATTCAATGTAACAAATCAACACTTTATTCAATCAATGCCTTTAATCCACCATTCAATTTCTTATTAAGAAAACGTTAGTTGCACCAATGATATTATAACTAGAGATGACTGCAGCAATAGGTTAGTTAGGTTAGTTCCTAATCTAGGGTTAGTATTTAGGGTTTGATTCAAGGTTTTGAAAATTGTTGTGATCAAGTTCACTTCAAAACAAGAGGTATTTAGATCAATGCCTTAGGGTTAATGGAGTCAAAAGTAAAGGACGTGGGAACTTAAGGATCAAAGATAGTACGACTAAGAACTTGAGGGAGAAACTTTGAGGTGTTTCTAAAGAAAAGCTTCAACGTCAAAACCCAAGGGGAGAGAGGCTCACCTTGGTGTAGGGGAACTAGGCCTCTGTGCTCTCTCCTCCTTCCTTAACTGAATGGAAATTGTGGCTAGCTGAAGATATAGCATAAAACCAAGACAAGAGGGTTTGAGAAGCAAAGTGTTGCTATAGCAAGGCTTCACTAGCAAACCCTAGGGGAAAAATGATTCTCAAGGTGCAGGGGAACTAGGCCTTGGGTTGTCTTCTCCTTCTTAGCTCAGGAAAGTAAATGGCTATCAAAAAGAAGATAAAAGAAGAGTGTAGCTACGGCTAGGCTCTCCCCTCTTCAAACAATGGCTGAAAAATCTCTTAACAGGGACATGAGACAAGGACCAATGATGTGTGCTTGTCACCTAGGGTTTATTCAGAAAATTTATAACACCATATACAAGAAATAACAATACAACCATTCAATCAAGAATTTTTGCATAAATTCACTTACATAACACCAAGAAAAGCATAGAAAACCCTAGTTGTAACACCTTCTGTTAGGACCCTATAATAGGGAAATCAATATTCTGACTGATATCTATTTATTTCAGGCATAAAGCAGATTGCTCATAACACTATTTCTCATGACGCATAGTGAAGGCGGCAGAAAGCACTAGAATCTAACCAAGCATAAGCCAAGAACCTTGCACGCGAACTTTAAAGCATGTTAAAATTCCGGTGCATTTTAGGCTTTTGCATAAATTCACTTACATAACACCAAGAAAAGCATAGAAAACCCTAGTTGTAACACCTTCTGTTAGGACCCTATAATAGGGAAATCAATATTCTGACTGATAAGGCATAAAGCAGATTGCTCATAACACTATTTCTCATGACGCATAGTGAAGGCGGCAGAAAGCACTAGAATCTAACCAAGCATAAGCCAAGAACCTTGCACGCGAACTTTAAAGCATGTTAAAATTCCGGTGCATTTTAGGCCAGAAATTATGAATAGTTGGTTTGTATGGCAAAAAGTGTTACATGGCAAAGTTTTTGGTTTTGTTTTAAACCTAAACTTTGAATTTATTAGTCTAATTTGGCATTTTCAAGTCAAAATTGGTTCTCGGCCTTACCAAAGCAACAACATACAAGCCAGCGCCGAACACAAGGAATAGCCTTGGGCTCACATCAATAATTGTAGGTTGTAATCGTGTGTATATTTAAACTCTAAAGAATTCTCTTTCTTCGCCGATGTGGGACTAATCTCCAAGATATAAAGTATAAAACACAGCAAGTTCAACCTCATGCCAGGTGCCAAAGGTGATGTGCAGGTGTCTAAAATATTAACAGGTGTCAAGGGCGGTGTCTATGGTCAGATATTCAGCCCTGATAACTTTTTTTTCGGCCGTGTATCTTCTATCCTGAGCCATTTAAATGCACATCGGATGATTTCAAACGTTTATGTGTCTAACTGCCAGTTCGCTAGGGTTTATGCTCGTGCATTGGATGGTGATGTCAAACTATAGAACATCCAAGTGTTGCCAATCCTATCTAAACAATAATATGGATGTTTGTCAAATGTTTAACAAACATCTGCCAGATTTTTACTGTTTTGGTTTCATAGCGATTAATTTGGGGTAACAGGGCAGCATATACCTGAGTGTGATCGTCTATGTCGTGAAAGCTGTTCATAGGCATTTATAGAAAGTCATTTACACCAATGAGATAAACATCCACAAAGCAACAGGTAGCAGTTTCCACACGAGGCGCCACGAAGAGGAGAGTCCATGAGGGGCATCATGTTTTGTCTTCGTGTCGATGGAGTCGAAGATTGAAGGACCATCGGCTATACAAAATGCCAATTGTCAACAAACAAATCTGAACCGTGAGCTTCCAGGTGTCAAGGGCGTTGTTTATGAATCTCGATCCTGACACCCTTGTCAGTGTCTAATCCGGTGTTTATGGTCAGGTATTCGGGCCTGATAACTTTCTGTTCGATCGTGCATCTTCTATCCTGAGCATTTCAGATCCTAAAATCTAGATAAGCGCATGGGGGATGTTGTTATGGTGGCCCATTTCACCAAGTCGAATAAATATCATCAAGTCTGCAAGCACCGTTTTGATCGCAGATCTGGAAATATTACAACAAAGTGTATTAATGGACTGCTACAACAAAGGATGTTGGAGCACAATGATGCTACCATACAATTTGTTTTGTCACCAGAAATGCCAGAAATCGGAGTTAAAAATGAACAGATTCCTCAGTGGTTGGAAAACAGTCATGCAAAACTCGGGGAAAGCTACATCGTCATGGATTCTGCAGAAGATGTTAATGTTGTTTTGGGCCCATGCATGGATTGTTCCTTACTGTGTAAATGGTCACTGAAAGACAATATTAACACCTCAAAGGCGATTGCGAAAGAGTGTTGTATTTTAACCAAAGATGGTGTAGCTATTAAGGGTCCCAATCGATGACAGTTTATCCATAATTGTAACAATTGCCAAGCAACATTCCCCTTATAGCAGTACAATTGTTATGGGTAAATGTCATCATAGATACCCTTGGAGCCTTGTTGTTGGCAACGAAATATCTAAATGATGAATCGATGAAAAGGAAGCCTATTGGAAGAGGCGAAAAGCATTATCAACAATGTCATGTGGAGGCACGGCTGAAGCAATTGGGTAGACAACATATATTAGCATTATTCAGTAAGATCATGAAAATCTGTATGGGTAGTTGCATAAAGTTGCAGTCAAAGAAGTGGACTCAGCCTTACCACGTTTGCAAGAGGTTGTAATGCATCCACACATTATATCAGTAGATGAGGACCTTAATAATGCTGCCAAAGAAGTGAAGGACGAAATGAATGCTTGATAGTTTACATTGTAATACCAATAAGCCGGAAGGTGTCCCTACTAGTGCATCTGTACAGGAAATACTTTTCGGGCAATCATATCTGGTTTTTCAAAAAGAATAAAAACATTGTGGCAGGTTGAGGGAAGAGTATCTCAGGTTTCTACGATTTTGAATTGATATGAAGAGTATTTTGGCCATAAATTTAGCAGTCAAAAGCAGAATATCGGGCATCTTTCAAACATATCGATGATAGGAATATTTCTATGTGGCAGTCAAGTCTAGATTTCGAGCAAAATAAGGAATATGGATGGCAGAGTATTTCAACTGCCCAGGTTTTTAGGCTCAAAATAAGCAAACCGGGGGTCAATTGAAGATATTCAAATGTACAAGTGGTAGATGAAAGTTTCAAGCATTTCCAGTCTAAAGGAGATTTGAGTCCAACAAATCTCGAGCAATTCGAGTTTTAACAACTTTATTATTTTTAGTATTCTTGATTTTGATTCTGTTAGAGTTTATCTGCCAGCAAATCAATAAGTAGAGGTATTGTTTCATTATAAAAGACTGTGCTTTTGTAATAGATAGGGGTTCGACCTGTAAGGGAGTTGATTCCTTTTGCTGGACTATGGGCCTTGCTATTCCAGAAGGTTTTTTCTGTAATCTTTAAGTGATCGATCAGTAATAGGAAAGCTATTGATAGGATTCTTGTGTCGAGGTGTTGGTAGCGTTTCCTTTCTCTGTTAAGTGTTTTTCCAGTTATCATTTCATTTGTTTTCAAATTCTTATTGTCAAAGGAGAATTAATAGAGCATAATTTATTGGAGAAATACTCTGCATCTATTCTTTGATAATCTTTATGTTTCTCTTCTAAAAGATCAGTTTAGGAATTCTTAAATGCTCCTTTGCTTGGTTTTTTTTTCTCCCCTATTTCTTCCTCATTCGACACCTTTAAAACTTAATTCAATCCAACATTTCCACTACCTTGCCCTGTGTAGGAGATGTGTCTAGATATGAGAGTGAGTCATATATTTAAGCACAGACCCCATTTGCCCAATGGCCCTCCTTGTTGTCCCAACCCAACCATTTAAAAACCAAAAACCCCGATCCCTCATAACTAGCCTAATATCCTATTCCAAACCAAGCTAAATCATACAGAGAGAGCCCTCTCTGAGTCTTGGAGGCCTAGATCCAAGACTCCAAGCGGTTGAAATAGTTACCTCTATCAATTTCTCCTTCAGCTTGAGAAATTACAGAGTGTTAACATTTTGGCGACCATACTGGGGAACGAGCTTTCGAGTTCTCCAGAAATATATATCAAGTTCAGATTTGACTTTTGATGATGAACAAAAGCCAAACACGGGAAGGTTGTACCATTCACCTGGCGACTCCATTGTTCAAGATCCCGAGCTTCAAAGTTCAGAGCGACTTCACTGCCAAAGAATCCAGATTTCAGAACATTGATGGTGATCCGAGATGACAGGGTATGTGGCAAACCCTCTCTCTGGTGAAATATTACAGACTTCGAGGGATGAGTTAGCAGAATTTCAGATTGATGAGATTTTCTCAAAAGCAATATTTCTTTGTTTGAAATCCAACCGATTCACATCTGAAGGTAAAAGTTGTTTTCTTAGTTTAGTTGCTGAAAGATTAGAAAATGAATTTGAATTATTATATGTTCAATTTGATTCATATGATTTCCAAGATCCTAAACAATTCTTGGAAAGTCTTCCTCCTCCAAAAAGAGAGGAAATTGTTATACCATTTGACTTGCAAATAAATGAAGGATATAGTTGTGAGCCTGATTTTGTAGAGCTGGAATCAAGGATCAGCCTTGATGAAGAAATTGAAGAGGTTATCCATGATCAACTTGTCATTGAGAGCATAAAAGGTATATCAATAAATTATGAATTTATCGATCCTGTAGCTGATTATATGAAAGATATTTCTAGTTCCATTGTACACATCCATCTACAGTCGCCATTACATTGCATACCTTGTGTTTTCCGGACAGTGGGTCAAAGTGTTTCTCTAATGTTTTTAATAAACAACCAAGAAATCAATGTATATAATCAATTGCTTGACTGGCTACACTAACACTATTGTATCATTTAGAACAACGAAATTATCAGTAGATTAGAGGAGGTAGGAGTGTGCCAATAAGCTCAACAGGATGAGCACTTCTTTCGGTTCATCTTTTCATAGTTTTATTTTTAGTTTGGTTTGTAGCCCTCAGGTTTGGAACAGGTATAAGAAATGGTCATAGCTTTCAGTGTGGGAACAACCCAATGGAGATAACTGGTCTACACACTCAGAGTTCCTAAGTTCTTGACACCTCATGCTAAGCTACCATCTATGTTAGGACCCTATAATAGGGAAATCAATATTCTGGCTGATATCTATCTATTTCAGGCATAAAGAAAATTCCTCATAACACTATTGCTCATGACTCATAGTGAAGGCAGCAGAAAGTGCTCGACTCTGACCAAGCATAAGCTAAGAACCTTGCACACAAACTTCAAAGCATGTTAAAATTCTGGTGCATTTTAGGCAAGAAATTATGAATAGTTGGTTTGTATGGCAAAGAGTGATACATGGCTAAGTTTTTGGTTTTGTTTTTAACCTAAACTTTGAATTTATTAGTCTAATTTGGCCTTTTCAAGTCAAAATTGGTTCTCGGCCTTATCAAAGGTTTTGGTTTGGTTTTATTAAAATTTTGATAAAAAAATGTTGGCCCAAAGCCAAGCTCAACACCGAGAGTTGTTCTTCATATCTTGAGCCACCCATCGGCATCAACAACAACATAAGTCATTTACCAAAGCAACAACATACAAGCCAGCGCCGAACACAAGGGATAGCCTTAGGCTCACATCATCGATTATGTATTGTAATCATGTGTATATTTAAACTCTGAAGAATTCTCTTCCTTCGCCGATGTGGGACTAATCTTCACGATATAAAATATAAAACGTAGCAAGTCCAACCTCATGCCAGGTGACGAAGTTGATGTGCGGGTGTCTAAAATATTAACCAGGTGTCAAGGGCAGTGTCTATGGTCAGATATTCAGCCCTGATAACTTTCTGTCTGGTCGTGTATCTTCCATCCCGAGACATTTAAATGCACAGCGCATGATTTCAAACGTTTATGTGTCTAACTTCCAGTTCGCTAGGGTTTATGCTCGTGCATTGGATGATGATGTCAGACTATAGAACATCCAAGTGTTGCCAATCCTATCTGAACAATAATATGGATGTTTTTCAAATGTTCAACAAAAATCTACGAGATGTTTAGTGTTTTGGTTTCATAGCGATTAATTTGGGGTAACAGGGCAGCATATACCTGAGCGTGATCGTCTCTATCGCGAAAGTTGTTCATAGGCATCTATAGAAAGTCATTTACACCAATGAGATAAACATCCACAAAGAAACAGGTAGTAGTTTCCACACGAGGTGCCACGAAGAGGAGAGTCCATGAGGGGCATCATGTTTTGTCTTCGTGTCGATGGAGTCGAAGATTGAAGAACCATCAGCTGTACAAAATGCCAATTGTCAACAAACAAATCTGAACCGTGAGATTCTAGGTGTCAAGGGAGTTGTTTATGAATCTTGAGCCTGGCACCCTTGTCAGTGTCTGATCCAGTGTTTATGGTCAGGTATTCGGGCCTGATAACTTTCTTTTCAGTCATGCATCTTCTATCCTGAGCATTTCATATCCTAAAATCTCGATAAGTGCATCGAGGATGATGTTATGGTGGCCCATTTCACCAAGTCGAATAAATATCATCAAGTCTCCAAGCACCGTTTTGATTGCAGATCAGGAAATATTACAACAAAGTGCATTAATGGACTGCTACAACAAAGGATGTTGGAGCACAGTGATGCTACCATACAATTTGTTTTTTCACTAGAAATGCCAAAAACCAGAGTTAAAAATGAACAGATTCCTCAGTGGTTGGAAAATAGTCATGCAAAACTCAGGGAAAGCTACACCGTCATGGATTCTGCAGAAGATGTTAATGTTGTTTTGGGCCCAGGCATGGATTGTTCCTTACTGTGTAAATGGTCACTAGAAGACAATATTAACACCTCAAAGACGATTGCGAAAGAGTGTTGTATTTTAACCAAAGATGGTGTAGCTATTAAGGGTCCCGATCAATGACAGCTTTGCCATAATTGTAACAATTGCCAAGAAACATTCCCCTTATAGCAGTAAAATGGTTATGAGTAAATGTCATCATAGATACCCTTGGAGCCTTGGCATTGGCAACAAAATCTCTAAATGATGAATTGATGAAAAGGAATCCTATTGGAAGAGGTGAAAAGCATTATCAACAATGTCATGTGGAGGCACAGCTGAAGCAGTTGGGTAGACAACATATATTAGCATTATTCAGTAAGATCATGAAAATCTGTATGGGTAGTTGCATAAAGCTGCAGTCAAAGAAGTGGACTCAGCCTTACCATGTTTGCAAGAGGTTGTAATGCATCCACACATTATATCAGTAGATGAGGACCTTAATAATTCTGCCAAAGAAGTGAAGGACAAAATGAATTCTTGGTAGTTTACACTGTAATACCAATAAGGCCGGAAGGTGTCCCTACCAATGCATCTGTACAGGAAATACTTTTCTGGCAATCATATCTGGTTTTTCAAAAAGAATAAAAACATTGTGGCAGGTTGAGGGCAGAGTATCTCAGGTTTCTACGATTTTGAATTGATATGAAGAGTATTTTGGCCATAAATTTAGCAGTCAAAAGTAGAATATTAGGCATCTTTCAAATAGACTGATGATAGGAATATGTCTATGTGGAAGTCAAGTCTAGATTTCAAGCAAAATAAGAAATATGGATGGCAGAGTATTTCAACTGCCCAAGTTTTTAGGCTCAAAATCAACAAATCGGGGGTCAATTGAAGATATTCAAATGTACAAGTGGTAGATGACAGTTTCAAGCATTTCCAGTCTAAAGGAGATTTGAGTCCAACAAATCTCCAGCAATTTGAGTTTTAACAACTTTATTAATTTTAGTATTCTTTGTTTTCATTCTGTTAGAGTTTATCTGCCAGCAAATCAATAAGTAGAGGTATTGTTTCATTATAAAAGACAGTGCTTTTGTAATAGATAGGGGTTCAACCTGGAAGGAAGTTGATTCCTTTTGCTGGAATATGGGCCTTGCTATTCCAGAAGGTTTTTTCTGTAATCTTTAAGTGATCGATCAGTAATAGGCAAGTTGTTGACAGGATTCTTGTGTCAAGGTGTTGGTGGCATTTCCTTTCTTTGTTAAGTGTTTTTCCAATTATCATTTCATTTGTTTTCAAATTCTTATTGTTAAAGGAGAATTAACAGAGGAGAATTTATTGGAGAAATACTTTGCATCTGTTCTTTGGTAATCTTTATGTTTCTCTTCTAAAATCTCAGTTTAGGAGTTCTTAAATGCTCCTTTGCTTGGCTTTTTTTTTCTCCGCTATTTCTTCCTCATTCAACACCATTAAAATTAATTCAATCCAACATTTCCACTACCTTGCCCTGTGTAGGATATTTTTCTAGATATGAGAGTGAGCCATATATTTAAGCACAAACCCCATTTTCCCAATGGCCCTCCTTGTTGTCCCAACCCAACCATTTAAAAACCAAAAACCTCGATCCCTCCTAACTAGCCTAATATCCTATTCCAAACCAAGCTAAATCATACAGAGAGAGCCCTCTTTGAGTTTTGGAGGGCTAGATCCAAGACTCCAAGTGGTTGAAATAGTTAACTTTGTCAATTTCTCCTTCGGCCTGAGAAATTACAGAGTGTTAACACCTTCCACCAAGAGAAATGCCAAAATATGACAAGAAAATATTCCTTCAACAAGTGTGCCTCACAATTTCATCCAATAACCCAAGAGAGGGCACAAATTTCAGACCTCACTAATGAGTCAGTGTCATATCATCAAAAAATGAAGGTAAAAATCCTTCATTTATACAGTACGATGACCTAAATTTACATTTTAGGTCATGAAGAGGGCCGACAAGGCCAAAACACTAAATCATACTGTTTTTACATTAAAATGTCAAATTAAAACCCTAATCATGCTGAAATGAGACGTCAATCCTTTCTAAGGGAGACGTTAGCCCCTTCTAGGGAAAATGGAGCATCCCAGAGAAAAATGTTAGCCTTTATTGGGCTTCTCCAACCTGCCACACATGCCAATACTGCCCAGTCTGCCTCCCAAGGCATCCATAAGGTTGGATGATGTCATGGTCATCATGGGTGACGTCCTAGGCCTTCCAAGGCCAACATCCCACTCGAAAAGGGGCCAATCCCCCTAGGTCAAGCTTTGACAGGGTGTGTCTGCTGGAACATCCTCCTCTTCTCTGGTGCAAAGCTCGGGATCCATCTATGTCCCATATTTTCCCCTTGATGGGGTCTCATCATCCATCTGATGGGATCTTCAGCCCCATGGAGGTCCGAATTGATCATCTTCCCATGTGTACTGGTCCAAAAAGGTACATGTCTGTCGAGCATGATCTTGCACATTAACAGTTATGCCCTCCATGGGCTCATCAGTCATAGGGATCATAGCAATGTCAATCACATCTCATCATCAATATTATTAAACATGTGCATAAAATCCCTAATACATCAGTTAAAATCTCAAAGAAATTACACAATCCTGCAATACAAGTTTGGAGAAAAAGACAAGGTGTCCTATTGGGCTAGTGTCCATTGGAAAAGGAAAGTTCCTAGAAGAGACCTCATCCAAGCCATGTAAGTGGGTGATGTGATCAAGGGATGTCCAAGAAGGTGGGTGCAATGAGGGCCAAGGATGCAAAAATGTTACCTGTGGGTGCCTTTGTAGAAGGCGAGTTGTACCTGTCCTGGATGCATTTTTTCCAAGACCATTCTTGCCTTTTATTCTTTATTGCTTTTTTTTTTCAACATCTAATCAAGGGAAAATGCCCTGGCATGGTGACCAGTGGTGACAACGTTACGCACAAGTACTTTCACAGAAATGAGAAGGTTGGCTCATGATGAGGACCCCTTTCCCTTGGCCATGCAACCAAGAGTCGCTGCCCTAGCGTGGTAACTAGCTGGTGGCAATGTCATATAGCAAGGTACCCATGGACCTAATAGGTTGGCTCGTGATGAGACCCCCTATCCTCTGGTTAGGTCTTTTTTTATTACTTTTCCGGGTCCCTCTTGTTTCTTATTGAGAATCCTTTTATTGCTTTCTCGGGGATCTTTGGGTGAAGCATCTCGAGGTTTTATTCTTAAGATTTTATCTTTTACCAACTTGTTTTTACCTTTTGGGACTTTAGGCCCTTCTTCCCATGAGATAAGGTGCAATCCGGAAAATAGGTCAACCCGGTGCCTGGACAAGTGGAATGGGATAGGTGAGCGAGAATCAAGATGGAAAAGTGGTGTTGTGAAGGGAGTGGACAATGTCTTTTCAGAAATCCCCCCCCAAGTGGCAAGCTGAAATCTAAGGTCACAGACTTACTAGGGTATCCTATCAATCCCCCTAGACATGGTCAAGTGGGAAAGTGTAAGATCCAAGCATTTGTTAGAAACAAAAGGAATCAAATGCACATATTCAAGGGTTTTGATGATCAAAGTGACACATCCCATGATACCCAGACTAATTGCCTCATGGAGCAGGAACCATCTCTGACACAATACCAAGCCGATGGTGATGGATGTTGTTGTTGCTGACAAGACAAAGGTGCTAGAAGAAAGAAAAGGTGGGCCCTCCAGGGCCATGCTAAAGTCAATCTTGCTCTCGGTACTCCATGTCTGGGACCTGTGGGCCTCGAGACATGATATCCTAGTTATCCCTAAAAGTGAGGGATAACAAGTCAGATCTGGATTTCATTTCAATAGTAACCCTCCAAAATAGTCTGGAAAACATATTAGCATATTACCATGAGAAAATTTTAATGAAAGATGAATCATTAAAGCTCAGAAAAATATTTAAATTTTTTTACCATAACACATTTAATGGTAATTGGAAAATTTTATAAGGAAAAAGTGTCTGCCATTGAGCTATGGGGTCACTCAGATCTAGGGTTACTGATTTATGGTGTGTTGGTGTCTTCCCTCACCATAGTTAGGGCTTATGCTAAAGGGGCTTGAATCAATACTTATTAAACAACATGTTAGTAACAAATATATATAAAGTAACCGTTATCGCACAATTTGTACTTTGATCAAAGGAAAGGTAAATGGAAAGCAAATTGGCGTAACTCGAGGTTATCCTATTACTGTCACCTCAATAGGATTCCTCTTTCTCTTTAGGGTTGAAGGCCCAGGGGAGATGTCCCCGGTGACTTGGGGGTTTGAGAAGGAAAGGTCAAGATGGCTATTAAAATATCCCCTCTCACAAGTCACCACTAATCATAAAGTCTCAGGGTTATAACCAATGAAGTGATGAAATAACAAGATGTACCTGCCCGAAACAAAGCAACAAGAAACTAAATATTTTTCAACTACAACTTGTTGTTATCACTTAATAAAAGCACAGACTTTCTCAATAAAAGAAATTGGCTGGTATAATGATGAAGTAAGCAAAACTTTATAGAAGCAATGTTTATAAGAAAATAATTCAGAATAAGTGCCTTGGAATAGCTTCAAAATGACCAAGAATAATCAATCATTAACAACATAATACTAGCATTTATCATAAGCAAGCAAGGCAATGAATTAATCAACTTTTTCACATGCTCTTAGTAGATTTTAATGCTGCAATTTATGTTTGTAGCTTACTTAGTAACAACAGCAATAATGTTAGTAGGTTAGGTTATTCTAATGTTAGAGGTGGTTAGTAGAAGGCTTAAAGTGTAGGTTTTGATGGTTTCTTTGGTCAATCACTCCATAAGAAGTCTTAGATTAGTGCCTTTAGGAGAAAATGGAGTCTAATAATTGGCAAAAAATGTTGAAGGAAAAGGATAATAGTAGAAGAGTCAAAGAAAAGAGATATTAATAGTTGAAGTTATGTAACCCAAGGCTTCAACTATCAAACCCTAGGGGAAATTAGCCACCAAGGTATAGGTAAACCTAGGCCTTAGTATATTTTCCTCCCTCTTTAACTCAAAGATGAAGCAAATGATGGCTAAGATGAAGCAATAAGTGCTATGGTGCTGCAATGGCAAGGACCTTAGCAATAGCTTTGAGGAAATCATCTTCTTGGCAAAATCTAGTAGGTAAAAGCTCTTAAAGCTAGGACAATAACATGTGCTAGACTTCCTGGTTTTGAGCCAGCAATTTCATAATATTAATGTAAATGCAGGATAAACATGACTAGAACCATTCAATGAAGAAGAATTGCAAAAATTTCACTTACATTCATCGAGAATCATCAAGCATAACCCTAGTTGAACACTTCCACCAAGAAAATTACCAAAATAGTCCAAGATTAGTAGGGCACAAATTTCAGACCTCACTAAGTGTGAGTGAAAGATGATGAATAATAAAAGGGATAAAACTCTTATTTATATAATACCAATGACCAGAATTAGGTCAAAAAGTTCAGTCGACATGGCCAGTTACATGTAATATCCATTTTTTACATTAAATGTCATAATAAAACCTTAACTCAAGTTGTAAAGATGATTTCATGCCCTTTTAGGATGGCGTTATGCCTTCTTAGGGAAACGTTGTCCTCGAGGAGAAAAACATTAGGCCTCCTTGGGCCTCTGGATACAGCCACATGTGCCACTTGGCACACAACTGCCTCCAAAGTGTCCAAAATGTTGGGTGACGACATGGGTCACATGGGTGACGTCATGGGACTTCCAAGGCCTACATCATGGTGAGAAGGGAAAGACACCCCAGGGTCCTGGCCTACCAAGCTATCCCTAGTGGAATGTCCCTCTCTCTCTGGTGAAAGCCCCTAATCTTTCTCTAACCCTGGCTGGGGTCTCAACATCCATCTGGTGGGATTTTATCCCTATGGAGGTCCGAACTAATCATCTCCCCATATTCACCTATTCATCGGGTGTGGCCCTGCAACATCAACAAGTACGCCCTCCATGGGCTCATAAGTAATAGGGATCATAGAAATGTCAATCACATCTAATAATCAAGTTATTTAAACATGTGCATGAAACCCACTTTCCCAGACAAGTGCTCAAAGACATTATGCTATTCTACAAACCAGGTTTGGAGGGGACGCTAGGATGTCCTATTGGGATAGTACTCATTGGATTTGGGATGTTTTCGGGTGAAGACAAATACATGCCATGTAAGTGAATGAGGTGGTAAGGGATGTCTGGGAAAATAGGTGCAGTGATAACAAGGGAATGTATGGCTTACCTGTGGGTGCCTCTGAAGAGGGTGAGTTGAACTTTGTCATGGATGAAAATGTTTTCAAGCCCATTCATGCCTTTTATATTTTATTCTTATTGATTTTTCTTTCCAGATACTAGTTAGGGAACATTTACCTAGCTTGGTGACTAGGGGTGACAATGTTACCCACAGGAATTTCATGAAAAATGATAAGGTTGGCTTGTGATGAGACCCCCTTTCTCTTGGATATGCCACCTGTTATCCCCCACTTTTAGGGATAGCTAGGAGTGTTATCACTGAAATTTCTTCTGCACATGGTGACAAGAACTCTGCATCATCAAAAAAGCAATGAAGTCATTCATGGCACTAAATTAATTTCACAGCACTCCAGAAGGGCCAAAAACTATACAAAGAAACCAAAAATTGAAGGGCGCTTTTCAGCAGTTTGGTGCGCGCGCGCATGCGCGGGACAAAAACGTGTTATTAGCGCATGCGCGCCCGACGCGCGGCTGTCAACACAAAGACCCGCGCATCTGCTAAAACAGTGCATTAATTGAATAGGTCGGCCTCCCAACCGCCTACGGACCGGCTCCTAAGTTGATTTGACTCTCAAATCAGAGCCGGATCTACAAAATCAGTGGGTTAATGACCTAAATAAACCCTAAACGGGTCCCTGTTCACACTTTGAGAAGGTTACGTGACCGCCCGAAGAATTTCTATAAAAAGCCGTGAGGATACACTGTTTTGGCAAGGAATTCTAAGCACTGTTATGCTGTCCAGATGGTTTAAGGGCTCATCCTTTGAACAACAACCC
>JASDQU011029223.1:66129-80862 GCA_032191745.1 Picea mariana
TTCCATACAAACCAACTATTCATAATTTTTTTTTTGCCTAAAATGCACCGGAATTTTAACATGCTTTAAAGTTCGCATGCAAGGTTCTTGGCTTATGCTTGGTCAGAGTCTAGCACTTTCTGTCGTCTTCACTATGCGTCATGAGCAATAGTGTTATGAGCAATCTGCTTTATGCCTGAAATAGATAGATATCAGTAAGAATATTGATTTCCATATTATAGGGTCCTAACAGAAGGTGTTACAACTAGGGTTTTTTATGATTTTCTTGGTGTTATGTAAGTGAATTTATGCAAAACTTCTTGATTGAATTGTTTTATTGTTATTTCTTGCATATGGTGTTATAAATTTTCTAAATAAACTCTAGGTGACAAGCACACATCATTGGTCCTTGTCTCATGTCCCGATTAAGAGATTTTTCAGCCATTGTTTGAAGAGGGGTGAGCCTAGCCGTAGCTACACTCTTCTTTTCTCTTCTTTTTGATAGCCATTTACTTTCCTGAGCTAAGAAGGAGAAGACACCCCAAGGCCTAGTTCCCCTACACCTTGAGAATCGTTTTTCCCCTAGGGTTTTCTGGTGAAGCCTTGCTATAGCAACACTTTGCTTCTCAAACCCTCTTGTCTTGGTTTTATGCTATATCTTTAGCTAGCCGCAACTTCCATTTAGTTAAGGAAGGAAAAGAGAGCACTGAGGCCTAGTTCCCCTACACCAAGGTGAGCCTCTCTCCCCTTGGGTTTTGACTTTGAGGCTTTTCTTTAGAAACACCTCAAAGTTTCTCCCTTTAGTCCTTAGTCGTACTATATTTGATCCTTAAGTTCCTGCGTCCTTCACTTTTGACTCCATTAACCCTAAGGCACTGATCTAAATACCTCTTGTTTTGAAGTGAACTTGATCACAACAATTCTCAAAACCTTGAATCAAACCCTAACTACTAACCCTAGCTTAGGAACTAACCAAAACAACCTATTGCTACCATCATCTCTAGTTATAATATCATTGGTTCAACTAACGTTTTCTTAATAAGAATTTGAATGGTGGATTAAAGGCATTGATTGAATAAAGTGTTGATTTGTTACATTGAATGCCACATCGTTTTAACATTTATTGAAGAAGTGACATATTTACCATTGTTATTTTATAAACATTGACTTCGTCAATATTTATTATCAAAATGCTTATATGTGTATCAGATAGTCATTGATTTATATCAAGTACTAACCAAGTGAGCATCTTACATATATCAGTTTCCTTGTTTCTTTGTCTCAAGCAGGTGCATCTCTCTTTTTTTTGGTTATACTTTATTATTGGTTGTTAGCCAGACTATCTGTTCGGTGGTGACTTGTGAGGGGGGGAACTTGTCCTTGTCTTATAATCCTTTTCCTTATCAAAACCCCAGGTCACCAGGGACGTCCCCACTGGGCCTTACCACCCTAAAAAAAAAGAACCATCCCATTGAGGTGACATTGGGAGGGATTGGTTCTTGTTACGCCAGTTTGACTCTTTAACCTTTTTGGCCCTTGACTACGTTTTGAGGATACTTGGTCATGATTGACCTATTTTTGGGACTTCGATAGGCTGTCAAAGACGTAGCGCAAGATGAAGAGGAGATCATGGGATCTCGACCCCTTTTTAGGGATCTTTGGGTTTTTGGATCATGTAACGGGTATGGGAAGGTTGGCCCATGGGTTTACCCATGCCTAGACCCTCTTTTGTAATATATATATATAGAAGCTAGGCGATGTAGAAAGTAGTAGTGATCGATCTATGTGATCGAAGGATTGTAAGTGCTCTGTGCATACTATGTAAGACTTGTAAGGCTAAGTGCAAGGGACTGTAAGAGATAGAGAGGAGGCTTTGTGCTGAACCTAACTCGGGGAAGGAGGATCTAGTGAAGTACGCAGATCTCTTGTCCTATGCAGAGTAGGGTTTTTCAAGATTTGTGCATGTAACTGATTAATAGAAGATAATAGAAGAGGAGAAGAGTTGGTGGATGTAGCCCCGAGGGGGGGTGAACCACGTATATGTTGTGTTTCCCTACTCTGTGCGATGTGTTGGTGTGTTTATGTGTGACTTGCTATGATATAGATGAATGTTAGATAGAAATGATGTTGCTTTATGCTTAATAAAGAGAAGGAATGTTAGATCTGACCTATGGGAGTATGATTAGTGCCTAAATCTGCTATATCTAATATGTTCTTTTTATGCGAAGTTCTATTAGATGAGAATCTGGTTGAATATTGCGATGCTTTGTAATTAGGGTTTGTCTACGAATTTAATAAGAACTGAATATTGATGAATGTTCACTGCTAAGTACTCTGTTAAATATTAGAATCACAGATCTGTGTCTCACCTAATGTTGCAAACATTTGAGTCCTGCAACCACCCCTGCCTCTACCTCGGGTGAGACTTCATTTGCTTCGCAGGTGTTGTCGAAAGGGCCGATAGTTAGGGTTTTGTTGGTCCATTTTTGTAGCGTTGAACCATGGGTTTTCCCTTGTGCCAACAAATGGGTAGAACCAGGGTTTAATGCTACAACAACAGACCAACAAAACCCTAACTGTCGGCCCTTTCAGCAACACCTATGAAGCATATGAAGTCTCACCCGAGGTAGAGACAGGGGTGGTTGCAAGACTTAGATGTCTACAACCTTAGTTGGGACAAAGATGTGTGATTCTAATATTTAACAGAGCACCTAGCAGTGAACATTCATCAATATTCATTTCTCAGTAACAACATAGACAAACCCTAATTACAGAGCATCGTAGTATTCAACCAGATCCACATCTAATAGCACTTAACATAAAAGGAACATATTAGATCTAGTAGATTCAAGCACTAAGCATACTCACATAGGTCAGATCTGACATTCCTTCTCCTTATTAAGCACAAAGCAACATCAATTCTATCTAACATTCATCTATATCATAGCAAGTCACACATAAACATACCAACACATCTCACAGAGCAAAGAAACACATTATATACGTGGTTCACCCCCCCTTGGGGCTACATCCACCAACTCTTCTTATCTTCTATTATCTTCTATTAATCAGTTACAGGCACAGAGCCTCAAAAACCCTACTCCACATAGGATAGGAGATCTGCGCACTTCGCTAGATCCTCCTTCCCCGAGTTAGGTTCAACACAAAGCCTCCTCTCGATCTCTTACAGTCCCTTGCATTTAGCCTTACCAGTCTTACATAGTATGCACAGATCACTTACAATCCTTCGATCACATATATTGATCACTACTAGTTTCTACATCACCTAGCTTCTATATATATATTACAAAAGTGGGCCTAGGCATGGGGAAACCCATGGGCCAACCTTCCCATACCCGTTATATGATCCCAAAACACAAAAATCCCTAAAAAGGGGCCACTATCTTGCGATCTCCTCTTTGTCTTGCGCTCCATTTTTTACGGTCTGTCGAAGTCCCAAAAATAGGTCAATCATGACCAAGTATCCTCAAAACTTGGTCAAGGGCCAACAGACCCCCAACACTCACCTGTGACTCATCCCAAGTTACTCTAATCTGGGTAGTTATGTTTCGAAAGCCTCGAGATTTTCTTGAGTTGATTTGACCTTTTGTTGTGCCACGGCCTCATGTTCAGCGAACTCTTAGATGACTTCCTCGTTCACGGGTCCTTCCAGGTGTTGTTTTTCTGCAGCAACAACTTGCTCCAGTTCTGCTCCTCAGCCTTCAATCTTTGTGAACAGTTGGTAAGCCTCATCCTATACAGGTTGGAGCCTATGAGTCACTTCAATGACTTTTCTTTGAACAGTGTGAACCTGATGTTGGGCAGTGCCCTGCTCCTAGGATCACTTCATTCTTTCCACAGCCGATAGGGGATTCAATTGTGCCTGTATTGTTTCTTCTTGTTTCTTTTCCTCTTGGAGCTGTGACTCCAATGCCTTTAGTTCTGCATTCTCAATGAGTTTCTCATAAGTCTGGGCACTGCGATCACTGAGTTTCTTGCATTCCATGGCAAGAGCGTTTATTCTCTTGACTGTGCTCTTGATAGTCGATTCTCTTTGATCTCTTACATCCCGTAGAGTGTTGGTCACTGTGCGGAGCTCTAAATTTGTTATTCTTTGTTATAGCTATTGGATGGATTCCACGAGCTTCTCTACTTGATGTGTGACTCGGTCTTTAGCCTGTATCTCTAAGCCTATCACACAATAGAGGTCTATGTTTACTGCTTCTATTACTTTGAGCTGCTCTGCGAGAAATTGTTCTTTCTCTTGTTGCATATGTGCTTTCTCTGCTTCAAACTTATCCTGGAGATCAACCTTCTCCTGTTCTGCTATTTTGCGTTGTTCTATAATGTCACCTTGTACTTGCTTCAATGTATGGGTAGCTTGTTCGATGTCTTCTTGTGCGCGACGAAGACGAGCTTTGAACTCATCAACCAATCAGCGGAGTTGGGATAGCTCATCCCCCAACTATGGTTCTCTTGATGGCAGGGGCACAGTGGACACTATTCAGCTGGACTGAAGGGCCTGTTGTACCCCTCCGAACTCAAACTTAAGTCTATCATACATTTCCTCTTTCTTAGCTTCTTGTTTCTCCACAATTTCTAGCAAAGCGTCGTTGAGAACGACTATGATGAAGTCGAAGTCATCAGTAGTAAGCATGATCTTCATCTTGGTCATGGTGGCTCTCGATTTCTTCTAGGATGAAGGTTTCGCGGGAGAAACCTTCCTTTTCTTCAAGGGATTGATCTCATCTCTTGGTGGTGTTACTTCGCCTTGCTTCTGTTTGGCTCCTGTACCATTTATTTCTTCTACTTCATCATCACCCCCTCAGTCAGGTGATACTAAAGAAGTATTTCCTGAAGCACTGTTTATTCTTGGACCTCTTTGGTCTTCTTCATTTTGTTGGGTCTGGGTGTATCATGCGTGGTTTCTAGGCTATCAGGGTTGGACATCTCTGCAGGGTCTGCTGGAATAAGGAGTTATGCTGACCAATCCTTAGTGATCTCCTCAAGATCCTCTTCCGTGAGCTTGTAGTATGACTGTAGTTTCTCCTTATGTTCATCGGCTCGCACTATAAGGTAGATGAAGTGTGAATATGTGTAGAACTTCATCAAAGGTCGAAATCTTTGTAAGGTGTTCGGAGTCATGCGAGGTTCTGCTTCTATGGCTCTCTTCAAATGAAGGTAGTATGTATGAAAAATAACATTTGACTACCATTGTTTGTTCATATCACTCGAATACCAAAGTGTGGAAAACTTCGCGGCAAGCGGTTCAAATGGCTTGATGTCTGGGAAGGTCACACCTTTTGGCATCTCCCAGGAAAAAAACGTGATGAGGATCAGGAGCCATCTGAAGTGAAAATCGTAGCCATGATCCTGTGCTTCGTGATAGTATAGTTCGAGCTGATTGAATAGGTAATTCACCCAATTCATTTGTAAGATTTATATACACTTCTCCGCGAGGTTTACGACAAAGCCCATGACCTATGTGGGTTGGTTCTTGCGTACCATCTTTCCATCTATTAACTGACATGCTAGGTGCACCACGCCATTCTGGATGGAGGCTACCTTGTAGCCTCACATCTCCTTATCGACATTGCCACATGTGTCCTTAATCTTCTGTGCTAGCATGCAATCTGTGGCTTTTCCTGGGTAGAACTCATGCGGGTTAGGTCCTTACATACTCAACCCTGTGATCCTATGGATTAGTGTTGGATCGATTGTAATACAACAATCTAGCCATAAATAACCACCATGGTAACATGAGAGAAATAGCTTGACACAGGCATTGACTTCATGGTGCCTTCTAAACTGTGGAATCTTCATTATGTTTAACAGGGTGGACTGCACGAGGTTCATAGTCCATGGTTGAGGGATTATCTTTGAGTTCTTTCCCTTCGTCTTGGTCAGGTACTTATACAGGGTGATCATACTATAGTTTTTTCAATATCCGAGGTTGAAGTCACTAAACTTCAATGATGTGATCTTGTCCTATTGTGCTCGAACTGCATGTATCCCCTTTGGGAGGTATGTAGTAATCAAGGAGTACTTGAAATCTCTTGGCATGCTATCTTGACTCATTTCCCCGGCCAGAGGTGGGATGTAATCCAACAGTATGGATGAGATCAACTTCACATTGGCTAGGTCATCTCTATGTATAGTTCTCTTTTCTACTGATGGTCGAGATGATCCGGCTTCGCGAGAAGTCGATAGATAGGCTTGTAGTCCTCTCATCGATGATGATTGAATACTTGCAAACATCGCTCTTTCATACATTACCCTTTCATTCATTAGGTAAATAAGAACCTCCTCGACAATTTTTTCTACAACACTAAGCTCGTCTGACATGCACACTCGTGGTTGAATGTATCGGGTTCGAAAAGTAACAGGTTAAGGCAACGAGATGGATGACACTAACACGGTGATCACTATGTGAAACCAACTATGCTATGAGATCTGATATTCATGATTGGCAAAAGCGTTCTCGTTGCATGGAACGACATGATAAATAGATAACTTGGTAACGGATCTCTTGCAACGGGCGAGAATCTTTTATTAAATCAGTTCTGTCTATTGTGGTGCAATCCCAATGGTCTGGTGGAGAAATTTCTGACCATAAATGCCTTTCTACCCGTTCGGGTCATTGTTCGAATTGTTCTATTGTCTCTAACGACTACATTGCTTTGCCATGGCGAAGTGTCATGTGACATTGTTCTGATATTCCGGTGAAGCTCCAATTTTGAAAATTTTCCTTCTGTAAAGTTCCCCCGGGAACCTTCTTTAAATTTTCAATCTTAGCTCTCTTCTTACTTAGTTTTTTATCCTTATTTCCAGTGAGCTTCGTCTCATAATTCCTTTTTCCATTATGGTTCTTATCTTCTTTTGGCAGAGCAACTTCACACTGGTGGAATTCCTTCCTAGAAATCATTGGTAATACTTCATCTATACCTGGAATAGGTACTGCAATCTTCTGGGAGTCCTCTGGTATTTTTGCAACTTCGACATCTAATTCTCTGGTTTCAATTGGATTTGATTTGTTGTCCTGTTCTTTAATCAAGTGCACAATCTTCCTAGTCATGGAATCTTTTAATTCTTGCTTCTTTTGTTCTAAGACTTCTTCTTCTTTCCTTCTGGCCCGATCTTTTTCAGTCCACTGTTTTCCTAATAACATAGAAAATGGAGCTTTGTTCTCAATAAATTTAACAACTTCAAATTCTTCCTCTGTCGAAGTTCCATGAGCACTCATAGATGTCCCGGTAAGTCTTCTACATAGGGTTATTAGCTTCCCTCTCAATAATACTATTCCTCCTAATGAAGGAATCATAGCAGGCTTTCCTATAGCTTCCCAGGTTCTTTCTGTCATGATATTCACCTGTGTTTCCTCATCCATAACTTAGTCAATGTCAAAGTCTCCTATTCTTACTTCAATACATTCTTTTTCTTTGAAGATCTTTGATAAGCTGACATGTCGGTGGTCATTCAGGGTTCTTTGCATTTGTAGTAATACTTTCTCTGATCCTTTCTGGGGTTCTGTCATAATCTTAGTTTATGGATCTGCCTTAGGGTTTTCTTGGTTCATATTCATTGTTTCAACCTTAGCAATCATTCTAGGGAAATCCAATACTTCATGGTCCATATCTTTGCAACATAGGAAACTAGGTCTCTTTCCAGGGCATTCCTTAGCCAGATGTCCCGGTCTTCTGCAACTGTAACAAAGGGTTAATCTTCTCTTTCTCTTAAATGATCCCTAGGATTTCCTTTACTGCGCACTAGGATCATGGTAGCTAACCTACAAAAAATTCTTTCTAAGATCCTACATCCATTCGTTAGTCCAAACATTCTTTCTATGCATAGGTATAACATATCTTTCATTATTCTTATCAGATCTACTCATATCAAATCTTATTTCTTCAATTAATGCCCTAGTTTTCAATATAGGATAAATCTTATCAAACATACCTAGATCCATACTTTAGAAACAAATTTTTTCCACCGATCTTATCTTCAGCAGAGCACAAAGCTTCCATATCTTAAAAATTTTCACTATTCTTACCTTTATTAGAGCACAAAGCGTTTAGATCTCACCTCTTTTCTTCAGATTAGACTTCTTTCTTTAGCATAGAGCTTCACAAATCAAGTAGAATAGTGCACACTAGAGCGACAGATATATGCATAGAGCTTTCAAAATTTTAGGTCAGGTCTTTGCACAAAGATTCTTTTTCCTCAGTTCCCAGCAATCACAGTTTCAAGTCCCGACAACTGAACCATTTTTTGTCATAGGGACAGACCCAGGGTTCAATGCTACAACAACGCCCCAAAAAAACCCTAACTACCTGGCCTTTCGGCAACACCTGCGAAGAAGATGAAGTCTCACCCGAGGTAGAAGTAGGGGTGGTTGCAGGACTCAGATGCCTGCAACCTTAGCTGTGACACATATATGTGATTCTAATATTTAATAGAGCACTTAGCAGTGAAGATTCATCAATATTTACTTCTTAGTAACAACCCAGACAAACCCTAATTATAGAGCATCACAATATTCAACCAGATCCACATCTAATAGCACTTAGCATAAAGGAACATATTAGATCTAGCAGATTCAGGCACTAAGCATACTCACATAGGTGAGATCTAACATTCCTTCTCCTTATTAAGAACAACGCAACATCAGTTCTATCTAACATTCATTTATATCATAGCAAGTCACACATAAACACACCAACACATCGCACAGAGCAGAGAAACACAACATATATGTGGTTCACCCCTACCCACCCCTGGGGCTACGTCCACCAACTCTTCTTCTCTACTATTATCTTTTGTTAATCAGTTACATGCACAAAGCTTCAAAAACCCTACTCCGCATAGGACAGGATATCTGTGCACTTCACTAGATCCTCCTTCCCCGAGTTAGGTTTAGCACAAAGCCTCCTCTCGATCTCTTATAGTCCCTTTCACTTAGCCTTACCAGTCTTACATAGTATGCATAGAGCACTTACAATCCTTCGATCACATAGATCGATCACTACTACTTTCTACATCTCCTAGCTTCTATATATATATTACAAAAGTGTTCTTAGGAATGGGTAAACCCATGGGCCAACCTTCCCATACCCGTTACATGATCCCAAAACACAAAATGCCCTAAAAAGGGGCCAAGATCCCGCAATCTCCTCTTCATCTTACGCTTCGTCTTTGATGGCCTGTTGAAGTCCCAAAAATAGGTCAATCATGACCAAGTATCCTTAAAACTTGGCCAAGGGCCAACAAACCTCTACCCATTTATCCTTTCTATAAATTGTACGATAACATTTTGGCACCGTTGTCGGGGAACACTGAGTCAATTCTCCTCAAGACGACACTTTTCGGTAAGCCTTGCCTCAGAGAGTCTTATTCTTACAAGATTACCTGGCGACTCCACTTAGGGTGTTTTCCCTTATACTTGATAGTTTCAAGAAAATTATCTGGTGACTCCACTAATATTTTCCAGGGTACCACCTTACTTTCAAATATGTGATATTTCCAAGTTATGGGATCATGGCACACTGGGAAAAAATGTATCCGAGTATTGATTTTAGAATTTTTCAAGGATACCCAAATTACTTTGATACAAAATGGCTAAACAACTCTCCAATATTTTTGGGCCTCCCAACTCACATCGTAAATGTTTTGGAGTATTTGAGTGAGATAGAGTTGGGAGGAGAGGATGCTCTTATAAAATTATTCATGCTCACTCTTCCCTCTTACTTACAAGATTGGTTTAACGGTTGTTACAAAGATAGGGGTATATCATCTTTCATACACCTCATCTGTAGGTTTATAGACATTACCAAGCCACCTTTCCAAACGTATGAAGATGTCCTTCAAAATCTCATGGTAGCCTTAGATGACAAAGGATTCACCATTGAGATTGTAGAAAATCTCAGGAAAGCGTATCATGATCAATGCCAAGAATCCTCTGATGTAAAAGACAAGGTTTATGAAGAACATTGTCAATCCCTTGAAGAGGAGAAAGACCTCTCCCATAATTCAATAGAATGCAGTGAAGATATAACTAGAGAAGTGAATTGTGAGGATGAAGAACCAATGACCATTCCTCCATCTGACAAATCTCTCCAAGATCCTATTCCTCCTACAAAAAATGAAGAGAATGAGGTAAGTTATTTTATTTTTGAAAATTTTGATGATACCTTGTTCTATGACTAAAATAGTAAAGAAGAAATGGATCCTTCGAACAAACTAAAAGATGTAGAGGCAAGTCTTCCATTTGATGAAGACATCCGAGTACTTGAAGCTCCTTCACATGAAGAAGTGAGCAAGGTGAGTTAATTCCCTTTCCAAAATTTTAATGACTCTTTATCTTATGATGTGGAAAGTGAGGAAGTTTTGGATTTTCTAAACCCTTCATGTTATGATGAAAATGATGGATTTGTTGATAATATTAATGAGTTCATACATGTCAGGAAATGTAAATGGGATGTGATTGGGTATGATGGGGATCCCCTTTACGACATTGAGGGTCATTTTCAAAAGTTGCATTTACCTGAAGTTAATAAGAAGTTTAGCATTTGGCAACAAGAACATGACATGATTATTCAGACACCCAAGGATGACTTGATACTATGCTCTCCTAATAATTTTTGGTCATACCTTGAGGACTTTGATGATTGTTCTTCTGAGAAGTTGGATTTATTTTATGAAGAAAATTATCAACCATCATTATGCTTAGATCTTGATAAAAACGAGGAAGTCACCTCCTTGAAGGAGGATACTTGTGATAAAATTTTCCACCTCCCTTTGATCACTTTACCTTGCTATGTCACTGAAGGTGTGGTTTGGAAACATGTCCCTTATCCCATGTCTCCTGTAAGACAAAACCTCATTCTGGATTTTAGGGGAAAGTTGAGTACCTCAAGAAGAATCTTATTATCACAGTTTTCCAGCCTCCCCTTTATGAATGGTCAGTTATCCTTTCAGTTTTTTCTAATCCCTTCTCAAGCCCCAAGTTTTGAAGATGTCCAAGATAAGCAACATTCGGATTCCTCGAGTCAGTATTTTGAACCTTTTAATTTTCACGATCCATTTCTGAGATGGATTGAGCACTCTCCTAAGGGCATGTCTTGGCATCACTTTTTCCCTCCCACCCACCTCCATGAGCTAGACCTTATGGTTTCCATTGATATGATACATTTTCTAACTCATGTTATTATTGTGCTTAACTTGCCACTATTTTTGTCTATGATCAAGCACAAAGGAACATATCGTGGGACGTTGCTGGATTGGCTTCACTAGTTGTTTGACTACACAAAACATCCAACCAATAGGTAAGTATAGGTGTTGGCCCTTAACCAAGTTTTGAGATATCCTTGGTCAAGTTTGACCTATTTTGGAACTTCGACAGCCTGTCAAAGGAGGAGTGCAAGACGAAGCAGAGATCGCGGGATATCGGTCCCTTTTTGGGTCCTTTTTGTAATTATGTAACAGGTATGGGGATGTCAGCCCATGGGGCTACCCATGTTTAGGCCTATTTTGTAAAGTATAAATAGATGTCTAGGAAATGTAAGGAGAGGCATATGGGCATCTATGTGATGTTAGGCCAATGTGCTCAGTGCTAGTTATCGATATATGTGATTGAAGGATTGTAAGTGATTTGTGCATACTGTGTGAAGCTTGCAGAGCTAAGTGCAAGTGACTGTAGAAGAATTAGTGCTATAACCTAGCTCGGGGAAGGAGGATCTGGCAAGGTCTACACAGATCTCTTGTCCTATGAGGAGTAGGGTTTCTGAGGCTTTGTGCATGTAACTGATTAACATAAGATAATAGAAGAGAAGAAGAGTTGGTGGACATAGCCCCAGGGTGGGAGTGAACCACGTACATGTTGTGTTGCTATTCTTTGTGTGATGTGTTGATGTGTTTATGTCTTTACATGCTAAGTGCTTTGATATAGACAGATAGATCTGTTTATGCTTTGTGCTAACGATGTATATGGATGTTAGATCTGACCTATATGAATGTTCTTAGTGCTTAAAGTTGTTAGATCTAATATGTTCCTTTATGCTAAGTGCTATTAGATGTGGATCTGGTTGAATGTTGCGATGCTCTGTAATTAGGGTTTGTTTGTGCTATTACTAAGAACTGAATATTGATGATAGTTTACTGCTAAGTGCTCTGTTAAGTGTTAGAATCATAGATCTATGTCCCAGCTAAGGTTGCATACATCTGAGTCCTACAACCACCCCTGCCTCTACCTTAGGTGAGACTTCATCTACTTCACAGGTGTTGCCGAAAGGGACGGCAATTAGGTTTTTGTTTGTGCACTGTTGAACCCTAGGTCTGCCCCTATGCCAACAAATGGTTTCTTTGTCAGGACCTAAAACTGTGATTGTTGGGAACTAAGGAAGAAGAATCTTTGTGAAAAGATACGACCTGAAACTATGATTGTTGGGAACTGAGGAAGAAGAAGATTTATGCAAATATCCGACTAGAAACTATGAAATATCTGTGCGTAGATATGTTTCCTTGGTGCGCAACATTCAACTTGACCTGTGAAGCTCTGTGATAAAGAAAAGAAGCTCGATCTGAAGAAAAGAGGTAATATCTGACCGCTTTGTGCTCTGATAAAGGTAAGAATAGTGAAAAGTTCTAGATCTGAATGCTTTGTGCTCTGATAAAGGTAACAATAGTGAAAAGTTCTAGATCTAAAAGATTTGTGCTCTATAGAAGTAAGATAAGTAGAAATTTTTGTTTCAAAAGTATGGATCTATGTATGTTTGATAGATTTTGTCCTATCTTGAAACTAGGGCACTGATAGAAGAAAGAAGATTTGATATGAGTAGATCCGACAAGAATAGTGAAAGATATGTTATACTAGTGCATAGAAAGAATGTTTGGACTAAAAAGTGGATGCAGGATCCTAGAAAGAAATGTTTGCAGGTTAGCTACTATGGTCGTAGCACGTAGTATAGGAAGAGTTGGGAATCATTTAAAAGAAAGATAGGATTAACCCTCTGTTACAGTTGCAGAAAACTGGGACACCTTGCTAAGGAATTCCCTGGGAGAAGACCTAGTAGTCTTTGTTGCAAAGCTATGGACCATGAAGTATTGGATTGCCCTAGAATGATTGCTAAGCTTGAAGGAATGAACATGAGACAAGAAAACCCTAAGGCAGATCCATAAACTACGATTATGGCAGAACCCCAGAAATAATCAGAGAAAGTATTGCTACAGATGAAAGAAACCCTGAATGATCACCGACATATAATTTTATCAGAGGTATTCAAAGAAAAAGAATGTATTGAAGTAAGAATAGGAGACTTCAACATTGACTGTGTTCTGGATGAGGAAACACAGGTGAATATCATGACAAAAAGAACTTGGGAAGCTATAGGAAGGCCTGCTATGATTCCTTCATTGGGAGGAATAGGAGTATTCAAAGGAAGTCGATAAACCTATGTGGAAAGCTCACCCAAATACCTATGAGTGCCACTGGGACTTCAACAGAAGAAGAATTTGAAGTTTTTAAATTTATCGAGAACAACGCCCCATTTACCATGTTACTAGGAAAACCTTGGATTCAAAGAGATCAGGTCAGAAGGAAGGAGGAAGAAGATGTTTTAGAGCAGAAGAAGCAAGAGTTAAAAGATTTCATGACTACAAGGATCGCACACTTGATTGAAGAAAAAAAGAAAAGATCGAAGCTATTTAAAACCAGAGACTTGGATGCTGAAGTTGCAAGAACACTAGAAGACCCACAGAAGATTGAAGTACCTATTCCAGATAAAGAAGAAGTATCACCCTCGAATCTTAGGAAAGAATCTCAACAATGCAAAGTAACTATGCCAAAAGCAGATAAGAATCAGAATGGAAAAAGGAATATCGAGACGAAGCTCACCGAAAAGAAGGCTAAAAAGCTAAGTAAGAAGAGAGCTAAGATCAACAAGTTACAGAAGGTTCCAGAGGGAACCTCATAGAAGGAAAATGTTCAAAATTGGAGTTTCACCAGGATAACAGAACAATGTCACATGGAACTTCGTCAGGGAGAAGAAATATAGCCATTAGAGATAGTATAACCGTTTTGTCGACCCTCTGAACGGATAGAAAGGAATTTATGGTTCGCCAGCAGACCGTTGAACTGCACCGTAATGGACATAACAGACTTAATGAAGGCTTCTCACCCGTTGCAAGAGATCCATTGCCAAGTTATATATTTATCCCATCGTACCATGCACCGAGAACACTTTTGCTAACCGAGAATTTGATCCCACATATTAGTTGATTTTCACACAGTGATCATGGCACTTTTTCCATCTATCCCATTGCATTGAGAGATTACTCTCTGACCCTGAGATTTTCAACGCAAGCGTGTATGTTGGACAAGTTCAGTGCTGCAAGAGAAAGTTTTTGAAGAAGTTCTCAACGACCTCATGACTAAAAGAGTCATGTCGATGTCTGCAGGTATACAAGCTTCATCGACGAGAACAGTGCAAGCCTCTTCATCGACTGCTCGTGAAGCTAGATCATCCAGACCGCCAGAAGAAAAGAGAACCAAACACCAAGATGACCTAGCAAATGTGAAGTTGATCCCATATATATTTTGTCGATTACATCCTGCCTCTGTCCAGCATGGTGAATTGTGATAGTGTCCCAAGAGATTTCGAGTACACCATGGTCACTACGGACCTCCCGAAGGGGATACGCGCAGTTTGAGCAGAGCAGGATAAGATCAAAGCATTGAAGTTCAGTGACTTCAACCTCGAA